>DWRB01000022.1:0-83183 GCA_018250355.1 Bolla brennus | reverse complement strand
GGTTTTGTTTCTGGTTTTGTTTCTGGTTTTGTCTCTGGTTTTGTTTCTGGTTTTGTTTCTGGTTTTGTTTCTGGTTTGTTTACACTATTAATCCCATTGTATAAAAACTGTGCATATTGCTCACGGGTCACAACTCTTTTTGGCTCGAATAAGTTACTTCCTGTACCAGCAGCAATTTTACTTTCCTGCACTGCACTGATTGCCTTCGTAGCCCAATAATTTTTGTCGACATCTTTAAAAGTAGTGACAGTTGTTGCTTTTAAATCAAATGCTTGTGTTAAAACAGCCGCTAATTGTTCACGATTTAATACCTCATTTGGTCCGAACTTTCCATCACCATATCCACTCATAATCCCTGCTTTTGTGATTGCTAAGATTTCTTTTTCGAACATAGAACCTTTTATATCAGTAAATGGATTTTGAAATTTAGCATCTACATCTACTGGTTTCAAGTATACATAAAGTAATCTAGCAACTTGACCACGTGTAATACTATCACCGAAACCAAAAATGCCATTTCCATAACCAGCTACGATATTTTTCTCTTTTAGATCCATAATTGCTTTATATGACCAATGATCAGTTGGAACATCTTTAAATGTCGTATCTGCCTGTACATTTGTTAAAGATGTTAAAGTTGTTGCTGCAAGTACTGCACCTGTTAAAATCATTTTTTTCATTTTCATGCTATTTCCCCCTCTTATCCTAGTTGTTGTTGCGGATGAATATACTTTTTTTTCCAACATAAACATAATAACATAAAACTATTATATTTATATATAATTATTTATGGTTATTAATGATAAAAACACTAATTCCCCCCACAATACTATAGGCTCACTAAAAAACTCTTCTTGCCAATAGAAAAGTTCTTACTTCGATATGACTCATACATCAAGAGTATTATCAATTATTTTACGTACAAATTAAGCCTCATTTAAGCAATTGTTGATTTGACATAAAGTATCATCATAAATGCTCCACAAACCCATATAAAAAATCAGAAGACTCTATTTTGAAAAAAGTAATCAAAATAGAGTCTTCTGATAGAAATTTGAATTTAATTTTTATATATTTTTTCTACCTAAAACATAGTATTATTATTAGCTGCCTCATTTGGAATCTCTTGAATTACATCCCAGTGTTCGACAATCTTTCCATCCTTTATACGAAAAATATCGACTATAGCAACTCCCTTATCTTGAAAATTAGTACGAGAATGTACATGAAGAGCAACCGTATCTCCTTCAGCTACTACACGTTTAATCTCTGCAGAGGAATTTGGATTTTTAACAAAGTCATCCTTAAAGAAATCCATGAAGGCTTTTCGTCCATCAGCAACAAAAGGATTATGTTGCTTATAATCTTCACTTACATATTTAGGGATAATATCGATATTATGTTTGTTAAAAACTTCATTATAGAAATCAACTACCATCTTCTTATTCTTTTCTTTTTCTGTCACATTATCTTTCGATACCGATGCAACATTCTCACTCTTTATTGAATGACCTTTGGTATTACCAGTTGAAGCTTGAAATATCAAAGTCGACACAATTCCTAAAATAAACACTGAAATAATTATTACTATTAAATTTTTCTCTAATTTCATATATATCTACCTCTTCTAATTTTATAATTCATCTTCGATAACACGCTCGATAAAGGAAAAATCTTACCCAGAATGTGATCTAAGAAATATTGTTAGGAAAATCCACCTATCCTAACAATGCTTCTTATACGAGGCATATTAGAAATTGGTAACCCTAACTTAATACCTCATTAACAGTTGCACTGTCCACAATTTGAATAAACTTCTTAACCTTATCGTTCTCATCAAACTCATAAAGATGACAAAAATCTGCTATAAATGATTTCCCTGTTACTTTATATGTTCCACTATATTTACCATACACGATAACAGTATTGTTATTAAAAGCATAAATTTCATCTTTAGCGCTATAGTTATCCCATTCAGTCCCAAGACGTTCATGTACATTTTTCACTACTGCGTCAGGACCTATATAAGTGCCTGCATATGGAAACCCAGCAGCTTCTGTCCAAGATACATTTTCATTTAAATACGTTTTGAAAGCATCCAATTTGCCCTCGCCAGTTAACACATACGTTTCATGCAATAGTTTTTGATATTTATTCATAGCATTAACCCCAAGGCATTTCTTTTGTTACGACTTTTGCACTTAATTCTAATACACCTTTATTTGCATAGCCTGGATATGCTGTTTCAAGTTTTGCTACAAAATCTTTTGAATTTTCACTTTCCTCAGAAGCTTGAATTGCTGTTCTTAGATAATCCATAGTTGCATGAATTGCTTGATTATCTAATGATTTTTCGATTGATCCATGGCTTGGTACAATGATGTCAGCATTTAACGCCTGTAATACTTTCAAATTCTCAATCCATGCCTCCATTGCTGCTTTTGAGCTAGTATCTGCTAAGAATAGATGGATTTCGTTAAATACATCAATACCTCCAATTAATAATTTCAGTTCTCTGTTAAATAAACTAGTTCTGTAATAATCTAAACCTACCAGTTCAAATGTTAGTCCCTGAAAATCAATAGATTCTTCCTTAAAAACTTGAGGCAATACCACATTACTTGGTGCATTTTCTCCAAGTGCATCTTTCCAAACTTTTAATTTCCCTAATACAGAATGAACAATATGTTCAACAGTAGACTCTGTAGCATACGCTATAGCTTCTGGGTAAGCAGCTTTTATACTTTCTAGCCCAAAATAGTAATCAGGATCTCCATGGATAATAAAGATTTTATCTAGAGATAAGTTATTATTTTTCAAATAATCCACAATTTCTTTCGAATCAGATTGAGTAAATTTTGAGTTTATTAAAAATGCATATCCCGCTTTCTCAACTAAGGTTGCAGTGACCATAAAACTTTTTTCATCCGAACTAAACACTGTTAATTTCACATCTTTATGATTTGTATCGATTGTTTTAAACATGGATCTTATTCTCCTTTTGTTATAGTTATTGAATAAATAACACACTTTTATTTTGCTCCGACAGAAGGCCCCCCTCCTCAATTCTCTGAAATGCTCATGGCACCAGTAAATAGATGAGAGATGTATGTCGGTTGGCGTAAGCTAACATGTTTACTACTATAGTCTAAACTTTCTTAGTATAAATTTTTAAAACGTGCTTCAATTTTATCTGGCGTCATTACCCCACCACCAATAGGAATAATTTGATTATCCTTTTGTAAAAGTAATGAAGGATAGCTATTAACCCCAAGCTGTCGAACCTTATTAAAATCATTTTGGACATCTATAATTGTTTCTTGCGCATTTAAACGCTCAATTACTTGTTCAGGGTCCAAACCATGCTCAATTGCAATCTTACGATATGTCTCAGGATCACTTAGGCTTTGTCCATCATAATAAAACGCTCTTTGCATAGCAGACGTGAATTCTAACAAACGGTCTGGCGCTAATGAACGTAAAGCTGAAAAGCCAATTGCAGCATCTTTCGAATTCATTTTAAAAGTTCCTTCTTCCACCAATTTTTGATATGAAGGACCAAATTCTGCACCTGTAAGTTGATTAATTCTTTTATTTCCCTCTTCTATATATGAGAAATTTTTTATTGGTAGATCATCTAAAAATAATCCTCCACATAAAACTGTTAACGGCATTTCAGTGTGTTCTTTGTAAAAGCCTTTAATACTTTCTGAAAAACCATAGCACCATCCACAATATGCGTCCCATACGTATATAAGGTTATCTTGTTTTTTTTCCATTTATATCTCCTACCTTTATTTTTATTAGCTAGTCCAGCTATCATTTAATAATTCTTAGCTAGCTTTTGGGTTTGTAAAAGTGGTCTTTTTTAGAAACCTTATTATTTTCCCCAAAAACTAATCTTTCCAAAAAAAGATCAACCAAAATTATTAATAAAAGATAACTCTGCACATTATTGCCCTATAGCAGTAAACACTACCAATTAAAATATGCATAGTTGTTAATATAGTAGTAACTTCCTGTACTGAACGACAACGTATAGACCGCTATCCTTAATTAAATATAGAAATCTTTTTTCTTAAAACAGCAAATTGTTGTAACCAAATAAGTTGCATCTTATGTAACCATAATAGTTACATCTAAATTGAAAGTCAATTCTTTTTTACAAAAAACATTAAATTTCTACTTTAACGTTTCCACAACTATGGAATTAAAGTAAATTCTCTTTACCATAATTGTCGATTGTTTAAGGTTATAAATTCTAAAAACATCTTCTTATTTCTTTAAATGGAACAAACCTGTTACTTAGATTGTCTATTCATTATACGTATAAAACAGGTGTTTATGATAGAAGTGATGCAAGAAGAATGTTACCCTATACACTCTTTAATTGTATTGATATTTAGAACACCTAGACAAAAACTATATATTTTTGAAAGAGGTTGAAAATTTATGATAGTCTTAAACAAATTTTATAACATGTTACCTTACAAAAAGATTGTATCTGTATTATTTCTTTCATGCGCAACGCTTATAGGCTGTTCCAATAGTAATACTCAATCTGAACCGCCTAAACAAACCAAACAAGAAAATACAGTTAATCACTCTTTTTCTAAGCTTGAAAAAGAATTTGATGCTAAACTTGGTATTTATGCATTGGACACAGGTACGAATCAAACTGTTACTTATCAATCAGATGAACGGTTTGCATACGCTTCTACCCACAAAGCTCTAGCCGTGGGAGTACTTTTACAAAAGAAATCAATAGAAGATCTAAATCAAAGAATTTTGTATACTCGTGAAGATCTTGTTAATTACAATCCAATTACAGAAAAGTATGTTGATACAGGTATGACTTTGAAAGAGCTTGCAGATGCTTCCCTTCGATATAGTGATAATACGGCACAAAATCTTATTCTTAAACAATTAGGTGGGCCTAGTGAATTCAAAAAATCACTGAGAGAAATAGGAGATACCGTTACAAACCCTGAACGTTTTGAACCAGAATTAAACGAAGTGCACCCAGGAGACACTCATGATACTAGTACCCCAAAGGCATTAGCTTCTAGTCTGCAGGCTTTCGCGCTAGGAGATGTACTTTCAACTGAGAAACGGAGCTTATTAATAGATTGGATGAAAAGAAATACTACAGGAGACAACTTAATTCGTGCTGGAGTTCCAGGAGGATGGGAAGTAGCTGATAAGACTGGCTCGGGATCTTATGGAACCAGAAATGATATCGCAATTATTTGGCCACCAAATAAAAAGCCAATTGTTCTTGCGATACTTTCTAATCATGATAAAGAGGATGCTAAATCTGATGATAAGCTTATTGCAGAAGCAACCCAAATAGTATTAGATGCTTTAAAAGCTACAAATAAATAGTAATAGTAGTTAGTCATCAGAATTTTTCTATTTTCCCGTCACAATACTGTGACGGTCTTTTTATGTATTTTACAAGGAATATACCATTATCACTACAAATTCACCTCCATTTCGAACATAACTTTTAGTTTTTCCTTTTATTAGTATCCACGAGGTTTCCATATTTAGAAATCTCTCACATAACAATCCTACAGCCTATAAGAATTGAAAGTAGTTTAATTCTCTAACATGGATTGTGGAACAACCTTTTTTCCCACTACTTTAAATTCAATTTCCCCTTTTTCTCCATATATTAGTTCTATAATTGGAATAGTTACCATTAATTTTTCCTTCTTTCTTCTTTCTGTCTCTAAATCAATTATTTTCATGTCACAATCCCCTTTATTTATTATAAACAAGGAGAAAGCACTCATTTGAGTGCTTTCTCCTTGTTTATAAGTGGACCTTGTAGGACTCGAACCTACGACCGAACGGTTATGAGCCGTTTGCTCTAACCAGCTGAGCTAAAGGTCCAAAGCATAAAATGTACTTCAAAAGGCGTATTCACATATATCATTTTACCATATAATGTATCAATTCACTTTACTTTTTAGTTAATATGCATATTTACATCGTGTTAATAATGTTTATATTCTACACGCCTTATCCCTTTATAATTAGTACTATCTTTTAATACATTTACAAAAGTGCAATTAACAGTAAAACAATCCATATATCAATCATATTAAAAATGATATAGTTACAACACTTAATTGTTTATTTTATCAAATACTCTTATGCTATATTGTCTAATATCAGAAATAGTTACTAAATTATATGCCTGTTTTATTGTGTTAAAGCAATTATTTATCTTTTCTTTTTCTAAGATAGGTTTACACAAATCATTATCTTCTAATTCTAGATCAGCTACTGCCCAAGGTAAGTCAAATAGAATCATTTTCTCTAAACTCTTCCCACTATAACACCCTAAAGTATTAACTACACACTCTAATAGTTCCTTTTCTATTTGAGTTAACTGATTTGTACTATCATAATTAACTTCAAGATTGTCATACTGATATCTTTTGTATTTATCAAAAATAACTCGATATACCGGGCCGTGACTTCCTACTTCACATTCATCTTCAAATAAATATGTTCCAGTAAACACCCTACAAAATCCTTGCGAATAGTATAAAAGCTTTTGAAGAGCTAAAGGAGTAACATCATCATTTTTATATAACAAATAGTTAGCAACTTCCTCGATTTTCGTAGAAGTAAAATCCTCATTTTCTTGTAGCTTTGCAATTGCTTCTTTAGAGACCCTATATGCTTTTGGAGTAATTAAGTCTTTATTTCTTTCCAAAGTATCTAGCATAAAAGATTGATCCTTACCTAATCTTTTCAATATATCCGAGTACTGCTTTGTCGGAATATCTCCATTTACATACCTTGTTAGGGTAACCTCCCCCCAACCTAAAAGCAAAGACAATGGACGTTTTCCAATCTTATATCTTTCTAAAATCTCCCTTATCTCAGAAATAGTAACTAACTGTTCCTGTTGTCTATAGGCATGATCTAATTGTTCTAAATTATAATCATGAATGTTAGGAACAAATATTTCAGATTTACACTCCTCGCAATTTGCTTCTTTACCTACGTAATGATATTGCTTCCCTCTAATGACTGTCACTTTTGGTACATCTTTAGTAGAATACTTTACCATATCACGACAAAACTCACATAAAACCATCATAAAAATCCTCCCTTATTCTAAAACCATTAGTCACTTATCTTTACCTAAAAAGATAAGTGACTGGTTTATTCCTTTTATGAAAGGAAACAATAATCATGTATTTGTTCCTATCCTTATTTTCAATCAGATTCGTCTTAATATATATGTCTACCGACTTCTTTTGTCCCCAATCATCTAGCTCATATTGTGGACAAAAGATATACAATTTTTCATGAGCAAAATTTGGATTTTTATTATCAACCGCATAACAAAAATCACGCACTCCTATATTAAGAAGAATCTCTTTCACTTTACTAGCGTTAATCTTATTTGCCTCTAAAAATTCACTATTCTCTTTCCTTTTTTCATTTCGAGAAACCGTAAATCGATTATTTTTAATTAACTTTTTAAACTCTAATATGTACTGCTCAATCTCCCCGATTGTAAAATTAGTGTGCTTTTTTGTCTCCCTATTTTGAAAGCTAATATGCATTAAAATTCTTTCCCCTTTCAAATCGTACCTCATATTCACTAGAATTACAACAAAAAAACGTATCAATTGATACGTTTTTTAAAGATAACCCACGTAAACTTCTATTTATCCTTCTAATAATGAGTACATTTATGTGTCTACGAAACATCTTTATAATTATTTTTACTGTGATTTGCAAAGCCATTATGTATCTATTTTAAAATCACAGTTTCAAGTATCCATGTATACATTTAACGTTAAAAAACTACATATCCCTCCAATTTCCCTGATAAACAAATTAATTATTCATATGTATTCTCCCCCTATATAAACTTCTTATTTTAATCTATTGTTTTATACAGAAATATATATTTATACCTGTTTAAACCTAAACAAAAAAGGCCTCCTCAAGTCGATTAATTGTGCATAGCAAAATAAGCTAAATACACTAATCGGCTCAAAGAAGCCCTTTCAAAATTAAAGTAAGAAAAACACTTACTTCTACAACTCAACCACAACACTTAAGGTGTGGGAATAAACGGAATCAAATAAACTAACAATATACCTATATATTACAAAACACATAGGTTTATATCAAGATATTTTATAAATGTAACTTAAAGAAATAATTTAAGTAGGTCTTAAATGATAAATAACATATGGAAAGGAAAGATTATACTCTTTTCATGAAATTAAACCCAGTTATCAGTCTAAATCATCTTTTAGAACTAACAATAACAGGCGTGCTTCTTTACCTTTCAGATAGTCTCTATTATTCTAATTCCTTCATTTCTTTCAGCGGTTCTATCTCCTTTTCTGAAGCATTTTCTATTTTATACAGTTCATAGCTACCCTTTATCTCATCTATCACTACAAATTCAACTTCATTTCGAACATAGCTTTTAGTTTTCCCCTTTTTATAACCATTAACATTATCTAATATAGTTTCTCCACTATCTTTTTTATATAAATTATAGCTAACAGGCGGACGGCCAATTACATACTTATTATCAGAAAATCCGACTATATCATCCCTCCCTAATCCTGTCGAAACACCCCAAACAAAAATAATCTGAAATATAGAATAAATAACAATACCGCATATGAAAAAAAATAGGATTGATTTAAAAAATATCTTTAAAGATTTCCTGCCCAAAAACATTCCCTCCCATGTCACCCCGGGATAGCAAGAACAAAACGTGAATTTTGTATGCTAAGAAACCGAATTTTTTAGATTTTTGAAATCAATCCCCCCGTCAGTGCCATAAGAAAAAGAGTTACAGCAGTAACCCTATTGCTTATAATACACGTCATTTTGGGAAGCTATGGATGAATAAAGTCAATCTATGAAATTTCCCACAATCTTTTAACCTCCACCAATTCCTGTCCATTGAATTCCATTCTATATATATCTGGTTTTGATGTCTGAAGTAAAAAATTCAAATCATACTTACTGTCATAATACCCCATCATCAAAGTCATTACAGCTCCATGAGTGCCTACTACTACTTTCTGTCCTTGATAGGTGTTTAATAATTCTTTTAAGACTTTTATAGCACGTTTCTGACAGTCGACATTAGACTCTCCTCCCTTTAAAGAAAAGTCGGGGTCTAAAAATGACTTTTTTATCAAAGGAAATAATTCTTTATCCGACATTCGTTCCTCTTCAGCAATAAAGATTCTCTCTTTTAAGTCTTCAAATACTAAAACTTCTTGTCCTATTTGCTTTGCTAACTGCTGAACAGTTAGAATTGAACGATTGTATGGACTTGAGATAACAACGTCGATTCCCTCACCTTGTAATATATCTGTTATTTGTTGAACATCTAATTTTCCTTTTTCAGTTAATCCTCTTACTCCTTCTTTTCCAAACTTTGGTGAATCTCCGTGTCTAACCATATATATGAAAGTTTTCATAATTACCTCCAGTTTTTTTAGGTTTCTTTATTCCTTATATAGCTTATATTAATTAAAAAGAACTTTCCCAATGACTATAACTAATAATCACTATAAATCCTTATGCATGCGATATCTTAATACATTTCTTCACAATTCCGTGAACGTAAATGTAGTAAAACAAAAGAACGCGTAAAATGGAGAGCTAAAAAAGACGAGTTTTGTTCTAGCTCTTTTTTCATTTTCTAATTAATAATTCTTTTGCATATTCACGAGCCCAATGATCAGCGTCTAATACTGTTTCCAAATTTGGATTTGCAATGCTATGATGAGCTTCAAGAGTAGAATAAATTGTTTTTTCAATATCAAAAAATGAAATTTTATTTTGTAAATATAACGCATTTGCAATTTCGTTCGCTGCATTTAAAACAGCAGGTGTTGTACCACCAATTTTTCCAGATTCATATGCATAATGTAGGCAAGGGAATTTTTTGAAATTTGGTTTTTCAAAATGTAGGCTAGCGATCTCTAATAGGTTTAATTTTTTATAGTTTGATTGTAATCTAGTTGGATAATGAAACGCATATTGAATCGGTATTCTCATGTCAGGAGCACCGAGCTGCGCCATGATAGAGCCATCTATAAATTCAACTAAAGAATGAATAATACTTTCTTTATGAATTAAAACATCAATTTTCTCATATGGGATATCAAATAACCAACGTGCTTCCATGATTTCAAAGCCTTTGTTCATTAATATAGCTGAATCAATGGTTAGTTTTGCCCCCATTAACCAGTTGGGATGCTTTAAGGCATCTTTAGCTTGTAAGATTTCCATTTCCTCACGCGTTTTATCTCGAAATGCACCGCCTGAAGCAGTAACAATAAGCCTCTCGATTTCTTGAGTATTTTCCCCATTTAAACATTGAAAAATGGCAGAGTGCTCACTGTCTACTGGAATTAAGCGGCAGCCGTTTCGTTTCGCTAAATCTGTCACAATATGCCCTGCCGCAACTAATGTTTCTTTGTTCGCAATTGCTATATCTTTTTTCGCTTTTAAAGCTTCAATTGTTGGAAGCAGACCAGAGACACCGACAACTGAAGATAATATAAGATTAGAATCAGTGTGAGTTGCAACTTCAATTAATCCATCTATTCCATATGTGACTTTTGTGTCCGTAGAAATTCGCTTCCGAAGTGCATCTGCTAATTCTTTTGTGCTAACGCTTACAATTCGAGGGTGAAATGTATGTATTTGTTGTTCGAGAAGGTCAATATTGTGATTTGCCGTTAAACCAATAATTTTAAAATGTTCCGGATGAGAAGTGACTACATCTAATGCAGACGTACCAATTGATCCAGTTGAACCAAGAATCGAAATATATTTTACCATGATAATTCCTCCAAAGTTGAATAATCCCTCTTTACACACCTATCCTACGACTCTATAGAAAGAATAGTGTATATTTCATTTTAAGCATCATATTATATTGAAATTTTATTCAAGCTTTCCTGCGATTGACTATTACTTCTAACATATAGGCCCTTATATAGGAAAAATGCACCTATTATTACAATCATACCAATATAAACAGACATCATCGTAGGAATTAAGAATGCACCGACGATAATAGTCATTCTTGCAATTAGGTCCGCCCCAATATCTGATAGACCCGCAAAGGCTGAATATGATCCTCTCTTGTCAGCCGGAATCATATTAGCTTGTTCTGCATTTCTGATTGGTGAGTAGACAAGTTCACCAACAGTAGCGATAAAATTAAAAATAATCAGTACGTACCATGTGTTTGAAGATGTTACTGCCACATAGCCTATCCCATAGAGCACAAGACCTAAGAGTAACGCCTTTTTCCCAGTTAGACGATCTGTAATTTTATTTATAATAAACGTTAAACATACTACTAAAAGCATATTTTGTATGTTAAGAATACTTAGCATCCTCACTCCTACAATTTCAAAGTCCCCAATGCTTATTGGATTGAATGTTTCTGAAAGTCGTACAGCAATATAACTGTTTAAAGAAAACTCTGCCGCAAATATACAGGTAGATCCTATTACAACTCTTAAAAATGCTCTATCTTGAATAGCAATTTTATAATTTTGAATTAGATCAAGTACTATATTTTCCTGCCTTTTTTCTAAGCACTCTTTAACTTCTGTAACTAGCCAAATTTTATAAGCAATCGGTACTGTAGCAGAAACACAAGTCAGTAGTATAAACAACTCTTGTTGATGATTAATGTATAAAAAACCACCTAATGCTGCACCAATTGCCATAGAAAGATTCATAAGCCAATAGTCAATTGTATAGACAGCCTTTCGATTTTCCGGTGTAGTTGAGTCTATGATGATAGCTTGCATGGATGGGCGTCCAAGACTGCTAGTTATTATAAAACCTATATAAGCGATTGCAAATAACCAAATCATCTTATCTTTCGGATATAAGCTTAAAGTCATGAATAAAAACATCAAAGTACTAGAAAAAGAAGTTAACAATAAGATTGCCTTTCGCTGAAATCGATCTGAAATGTAACCTCCAATTAAATTTGAAAAAAAACTTAAAATAACCGTTAAGATTAAAAATAACCCGGCCCATACTTTATTTATTTCTTGAGCAAAAAACAATGCCATAAAAGGCATTACTGCTGATGTAACAGCACGATTAAAAAATGATGTAATTAAGCGTACTTTTATATTTTGCTCAAATTCTTTCCAATTCATCGTATCTCCTCCCCTTGTCTAATGTTATATTAAACTAGACTTATCAAATTAAAAATGGACAACTTCAGAAAAACATGTCCACTTATAAAAGGAGATAGGAAAATGGATAAAACTTTACTGAATCTATGGCAATCATTTTCTTCAGGAAATATAAAAATACAAGACCTAGCAAATTTTTTAAATTTAAGTACAAAGCAAACAGTACGTTACTTACATAAATGGATGGATGAAGGCTGGCTGACTTTCATTTCTGGAAAAGGTAGAGGAAATCACTCCTCTCTCCAATGGCTGAAAAATATAGAACAAATCTATGAGTCACAAGTAATGGAAATTATGGACCAACAGCCTGTTGAAAAAAGTAGTAAATATTTACTATATAATTGGTCTCCAAACAGTAAACTACGCTTAATGACTAAGTTTCATTCAAAATTTGGCTATATACATAATTCAGATGATAAATTAATTATTCCTAGAAGAAAGCCCTTTTTAACAACACATCCGCTCGAGGCTGCCGATGTACATAGTGCACATATTGTCGCAAATGTTTTCAATCGACTTGTTTATATGGATGAAAAGGGGAACATATTTCCTGAAATAGCTCATAGTTGGGATTTAACTCAATCTACGCTTAGACTATATTTAAAAAAGTCTATAAAATTTCATGATGGATCCATCTTAACAGCGTCTGATGTGAAACTATGTCTCTCAAAATTACACGATCATACATACTATAAAGATTTATGGGCACCCATAGAAAAAATAAAAGTTGTATCACCATTAATTATTGATATACATTACCCAAAGGGGTGTAGTTATTGTTTACAAATGTTATGTATGATAAATACAAGTATTTATAAAGAAAATAACGGTCAAATTATAGGAACCGGTGGTTTTTATATAGGAGAGAATAATCTGGAGAAAACATCATTGATAGCATTTCATGATTATTTTCAAGAAAGACCATTGCTAGATACAGTAGAATTCATTCAGGTCCCTCTAGAATTTGATACTATTTATCAATCTTCCAAACACCATAAATGTAATTCTACTTTTCAAGTAGAAAGGAATTCCGGTTTTGGCGTTATAATTATGAATGCTTGGCGCGATTCTTCCATTCAGCACATAGATGTTCGTAATTACTTACATTCTATTATCGCTAACAATATAAATCATATTCATGAATATGATTCTCAAAAAAACCCAAACGTTAAGAGCTGCTTGAAAGACATAGATCATCAAGTCAATATTCCAAAAAGAAAACGTCCCGACTTTAAAGAACCACTTATTATAAAAGCTACTCAGTATACAGAAGCGACTACAAAATGGTTAATGGATATCTTAGAAAAAGAAAATATACCTTTTCAAGTTAAATGGGTTCCATTTGAAAACTATCTTAGGGATGAAAAACTTAATGAACAAGTCGACCTTTTTATTCATGGTGAAGTATTTGAGATGAATCAAGAGATATCATTTTATTATTTTTTAACAGCTAGATATTCACCATTAGCTAAAGTGTTAAAAACAAATAAATCACTTAGAAAACAACTATCTAAATATAAACATACACATTTTGAAGAGTGGGCTTTATTAAATAAGAATCTTGAAAAAGAACTGATAGAATCCTCAATCATGATTCCCTTATACTATGAAACACGTCAAATTCCTTTTTCATCAGATTTAACGAATATTAAGATGAAATATTTTGGATATGTGGATTTTTCTCAACTTTGGATAAGACCTTTCATTCAAAATTCACAAGAAACCTAATCTACTTGTAATCATTATCACCCTATTTAATTTCCCTAATGCCAAAGGTAAGTTTTTTAGGAATACCGATACATCGCTATTAGGTCAATTAAACTGGTCTCCAAACGTCAACAACTTAATTAATCAATAAATAACATCATCTCTATTTACAAATATTTCGAAGGACTCACAAAACAAAATTATTAATTTCCCACAGTTATCTATAAGAAGTTAGCTCGTTTTTTATTTTGGGTAACCACCAATTTATCAGTAGTCATATCTAGAAACGCAAAAAATCCATTTAGATGATGTAAATGGATTTTTTTACTTATATAACACTATTTAAAGTTAAACAAATACGTTTGAATAAATGTAGAACTCAAGTTTCTTAGTTAAGCTTTTTAAATGCTGTCTAATTGACAGGGGGTACTGCATTAAGTTGACACTCTCCCCTACAGCTGACGAAAGTCCTGTGTGGACTTTCCCATATCGTAAATTCTGTACCCCTTTTTATATTTATTGACTTACTTTTATTATTTCCTTTAAATATCTTTGCATGTTTTGATTTACTGCATAGACATAACATCCATTTATCCCTCGTGATAATAATACATAATAAATACGTTTAATATAGGCTGCTAACTCTTCATTATTTACATCCGTTCCCTTAATGGGAAGGCCGTTTCGATCTTTATACTCTTTTGGATTGACGATGATTTTTGCTTTATTCAAATCATAATCTCCATTTTCTTCACCTGTGTAATAACAATCAATTTCTGCCCCTAAAATCACACCAATATAATTTAAATCAGCACCCTGAGTAGTATGAATACATCCTATTTCCTCTACACTGTTTTTAAAATTAATCCAATCTTTTACCTTTGAGTTCCATATAAATGTATTACCTGTAACAGGATCTTTGATATCATATAGAGTCTTATCCTTTTGTGTAGCCCATTTCCAAGAATACCCTGCGACTACGCGACATAATTCATGTTCTTTATTTAAAGATTTCATAGAATCATTTAACTCTGTAATACAATCCATTACTTTAAAGTCATACCCCTGCAATAAGCCTTCCTCATAAACACCCACATTATTTGCTATTTGTAGATATTTACGCAGCCATGCTAGATATTGGTCTCCAGATTTTAAACGAAATTGTTTATGTAAGGGATGCCTCTTATAATTCACTGTCAACCGTTGAAATACATCTGTATCTATATCTGCAGGTCGAATTGTTTGGTATGGATCATAAACCACAGTTAAGTGATACGCGAATGTTTCTATTAACTCCAACTCAGTTGTATAACCATTATCAGTGACTAAATGTTTTAAATCACGTGCTTGTTTACCAAAATATTGTTTCAGACGATGCGCTTCGTCCACAAAAACATATTTATATTTTGTGCCCCTACTTTTTGCCTGCTTAATAAATTGTGAAGGTGACAGTACTGTAATACTTTATAGACCTAGTTTGTTCATTAAGCTCTTATATAAATTTAATGAGTGAGTTTGCGGAACAACAAGTGCTATATCTTCATAATTCAAACCCTCTCGTGCTTTACCAGTTTCATTGTCATAAGCAAGCGCATATAAGATATTTGTTAAAACAATTGTTTTACCGGTACCCGGGTCCCCTGTAATCAAATGTCGACTATTTGATGTGGTAAGCATCGTATTAAAAATGTCTTTACAGACCTCAATTTGATTAGCCGATAGGTTTTTAAATGGTGAATATTTATAAATAAATTTATTATGTATCTCACCTAACTTCTCACTAGCTATCCCTTCTTCAATTAACTGATTCCAAATTGCCTGAAACATACTCTGAACATTTTCAATCCCGTTATAAGAATGAATCTTTTGGCCCCTTACTTTATTCAGTAAGTTAAATTTATCATCTGCAGATAAATATTCAATTAACAATGTTTCAATATGCTTAATTGAACTTTCATTAAATAATTCACTTTTTATCACAATAACTTCATTGAATGTTTTACTTTCATCACTTATATGTGCAACAAAACGCTCATATATATCTGTGGACTTACCTACATATAAATTCTTCTTATCTCGTTGAATATAGACTACTGGTACTCTATCAATTTCGAAGTCTTTCATACTGCCTTGCTCAAAATCTTTTCGCTTCTTCTTAATTATTTCAAATGAAGATAATTTTGCTGCAACTGATATCAATTAAATGACCCCCAATTTTTAAATTCAAGAATATTTGAGAATGATGAATATTGTATACCATTTGAATCCAATACACACATCCAATTCGAATCTCCTTCCCTCTTCTTTTACATATTTATCTCAAAAAAACTGTAAAACGTTAATCGTTTTACAGTTCATTATATTTTTTATTTTTTCCAAATGCCTTTTCTACTGGATATTTCTCTGCATTCTTAAGTAATTTAGCATGTACTGCCTCTTCTAAATTAATATTTAATTTATCACTTAACATCAGCAAATAAATCATTACATCCGCTATTTCTTCTTTCATTTCCTGCATTTTAGTTTCTGTTGCTTCTTCACTAGACTTCCATTGAAAAGTCTCAAGTAATTCTGCTGCTTCTAAATTTAATGAAATTGCCAGATCCTTTGCGTTATGAAACTGACCCCAATTTCTCTCGTCTCTAAATTTTATTACTGCCTTTTGTAAATCTTGCATCACTATTAATCTCCTCTCTTTTTCATACTATCTTTTCAAAATAACACGCACTATTAATAAAGCCTCAATTAATCCACCTTAATCCAGATATAATCGTCCTCATATTTAACATTTAATTTTAATCGGATTCCCTTCATATATTCCTCTAGTTGTTTTGAAAGGCTCTCATCACCGACTTGATCGTATCTATCCACATCTAAATATAACCTAAATATACTTCCATTCGTTAACTCAAATTCCCACTTTAGAAAGTTATGTAACATACTTTCCTTACTCATGTATTCATTTGCTTCCATATATTCTAGTAGCTCATGTAAATTATAATATTCTAAGCTACTTTGCCTGAGATCATGACATTTTGGACAATATTCTCTATACCTATCTTGCAATTGCATAATCATTTCTGTACCACATTGATAACATTTACACATGTAGCAATCTCCTTCAATTCTCTTATGTTCTTCATACAATTGAAATTATGAACTATACTATTTTGTTTTAAAAATATTCTTCTTATGCCACTTAAAGTATAATTTATTTTCTGAGCGAATTTCTATCTTTGCTTTGGGTTGTAATCCAAATATCAAATAATCTGTATCTACTATTAATGGCGAAATATGCAATCGCCCTTGGCCATCAAATGTAATGAACCCTTTATCATACAAGGCATCATGATTACAGCAAAGTAACACACCATTATAAGAATTTAATCGCTCCATACTTGTGCTATCTTTCCATGGCTTTGAATGACTTGCTCTTAATAACTCTGGCAAATTTATTCCGCATAATGCACATTTTCCGTTCCATAGATCCATTAATGCTTTCCTGAATTTTTGCTGTCCAATTCGAATTGTAGCTTTTACCTCTGATTCCGTTTCAGATATCACAGGAATTAATGTGTTATTTTCAGTCCTTCTTACCTCATCAACTGATAATTCTAATTGCTCATTTTTCTTCTCATAAATGTTTAAATCACTAATTAGTTCAATTAATTTGAGGGCTAATTCTTCATTACATGGATATAAGTATCCTTGATTTCCTTTTGCATCTAATTGAAAAGGTGAATATTTAATTGGCAACAGCTGCGATATCTCTTCAAATTTCTCACGTATATTGATTGGTTTTTCCAACTCATGATATTTTAAAGACACCAAATAGCCCTCATCATTCCATTGATCATGACTTTTCATAATCGAAGGTTTATTCGATTCTTTACAATCTTCTTCAGCAATACTAACCGCTACAATGTCCCCTTTTACATAATGAAAGATTCGATCTCCATTTTTTACATCCATCATTCTTTTCCATGAATGTGGTACATTACCGCCTCTATCCTTTTTAGGCGACCAAATAATTTCTAATTCTTTTTCCTCTTGATAAGTATGTCCTTGCATAACAATAAAATGATTCATATATTCTCTCCTAAGGCGTTTATTTACTACGCTGTATTCTCTAATTAATATAATACTAAAAAAACTCTTCTATGATTAGCAAATAGTCTGTTTAAGTGTATATTACTCATCTATCGTACTTTTCTTAATTTAATAGAATTTCTCTCATGAAATTTACTTTTGCAATTCATAAATTAAATATATATCACAGAAATATCTACAAAGGCAGCACATACTCTATTATTAAATCACGTGATATAAGTTCTATTTTACTCCTAAACTATTCCCACCTGTAACCACTAAAAAACATTTTATATCCCTTTACTCTAAAATTGAGATTTTTCCAGAAGCAAAACTACCACCAAGTAAAATGGCTTCCAGTTCTTTTTCTTACTGTAGATGTTTATTTGAAAATGATTCAATAATCTCATTATGTAGAGTCTTATGTTCTATTACATATTCCCATTAATTACGTATCTTTATCGAGTTGTTCTCACTTGGCCTTCTCCTCTTCTATAAATGAATTATTAGGTTCTCTTTAAAATTAGAGAACTCACTCTCACCATGTACTTATAACTTTTGTCTCTTGTCTCTACTTAAGATCATCCTTACTGTGATTTTATATAGCTCTTTTCGTTAGATACTAAATGTTTTAATTCATCACTACACATTCCTTCTAAACAACCATATTTCTTTTTAGCTTAAAACCTACTTTATATACCCACTTAACCAAACCAAAAAGGACTCCTTTAAGTCGATTAATTGTGCATAGCAAAATAAGCTGTATACACTAATCGGCTCAAAGAAGCCCTTTCAAAATTGAAACAAAAACAAAACTTGCTTCTACAACTCAACCACAACACATAATGTGTGGGAATAAACGGAATCTAATAAACAAATAATATAATTATATATTACATAATAGAGTTATTTTTCTCAAGGATATTTCATTAAAATATTCCTACAGTGCTTCTACGGTAGGAATATCAGCTGGTGCCCACTTTAAATGCTTTAAACCTTTAATACTCGTCCATTTTAGCTCTGCATGCTCAAGAGCTTTGGGCTCACCTTCCAATATTCTTGCTTTATATGTAGTAAGATGAACAACAATAGTTTCATACTCGTACTCGACCTCCTCTACCTTCTCATCTACAACAATTCTACACCCAAGCTCCTCTTTTATCTCTCGAATTAATGCAGCTTGTGGCTCTTCTCCCCTGTTTATCTTACCACCTGGAAATTCCCAATAGTTTGGTAACGTCATTTTAGGAGAACGTAATGCACATAAGACTTCATTATTTTCATTAACAATTACCGCACCAACAACTGATATTTTTCTCTTCATTGTTACTCACTTCCTTATATAGTTTAGTTAATGTTTAATATCTTATCTTGATTTTCATATTTCTTAATCCTTTTCTCAAGCTTTTCCACATCATTTTTATCATTAATTCACCAAAATAAAATATAGACTGTAAATACTGTTAAAAAAATAAAAGGCATGACATAATCTGCCATGCTTTTTATCATACATGCTCAACAAGTATAAAAGATAGGTTGAAGATAAACTGCCTGTAAAAATCTCATTATTTATGCTAATAATCCTTAGCCTTCGCCTTATATCGATTGTACTGGTTATAAGACAGTCCTATCGCTTATAAAACGATGTATTGATTGTAAACAAATCTGATTAATTACAAATAAAATCTTTTCATTTATAATAAGTTTTTATCATATAAATAGCATGTACTTGCTTATAATACAAAACGTTTTTTATACGTAACAGTATATAAAAGCTGACACTTTATTCTATATAAAAATTAAATATGAGCTGCTTTAAAAGCTTGTTGGACAGCTTGTACTTCAGATGAATTTTTACCATATAAGTTTGTTGCTACACTAATACAGAATACACCCCTCTTTTAATTCTTTAAAGTCAGATGTCATATTTAATTCATCTGTATTCACATAATAGAAGATATCTAACATCTTATCTTCTCCAATATTTTGGACATTTACGCCATTATGATTACCACCGCTAGCTATCAGGTAAGCTACCTTATTAATAATACTAGAGTTTGTATGCACGCCACCATGATCGTGATCAGAATCAATAGGTAAATGGTTATAGTGTTTATAATCTTCAGGATATCTAGAAGATATTGATGAAGGATTTTTCATATCTCTAAAAATTCGACCTGATTATTCTCCCATCGTCCAATTAAACTTCCCATTATTAGCATACTTTTCAACAGCTAAACCTAAAATATCGGATAAAGCCTCATTTATTGCACCTGCTTCTCCTGCGTACCCCAAGTCCAGACTCGTTTCTTGTAACCGCATGTGTAAACTCATGTCCTGCCACATCAAATGCTCTGACAATTGGATCTCCTTATACTAGCATAGCCCCATTACAGAGTTGATGATACGGGAAACACACGCAGGACTTTAGTCCGTCTTTAGACGTGGGGTGAAAGTATCGTTTTTGCATAGCTAAACATGGTATCCTTTATTCATAGTCATACAAAAGACGTAAAAACATTTGAGAACCAACTAACTGCACGGTATGGTTACAGTACCGTAGCCCACGAACCTATATGGTCTGTCGCGGGAGTGGTGATGGCACACCGCAATCTTGCACGTCAGCGATACTAGAAATGGACTTCGCCTTTGGTAGCAAGAATCCCACTGACGTAAGTCAGCTGGCCCCTTTGGAGGTGGGAGTGTCAATAAATGCATTAAACCACTGCTTAAGATTACCTTTATTCATACCATTTGTGTTCCAGCCATGAACCACAGAAATTACATGTGCCCCCACCATAAAATACTCTAGACATCGTGCTTTCTTAGTTTTATGTTTCTTTATAAATGTGGAAATTTTGTTAAACATACAAGAAAAGTTTCCTGCTTTATGACAGGAAACTTTTCACATACTATTAGCCTAAAACCCTAAGATTCCTACAATCTGACGAGCTTTAGCATTATCTATATAATAATGCATCTCTAATCCCCTTCTTTCTGCACGAAGTACGGTTCCCCTTAATTTTGAAAGATGCTGTGAAACAGTAGATTGTGGGAGTCTTAATATTTCCGTTAATTGCGTAACATTACACATTTTATGATGCATTAATTCATTTACAATTTGTAATCGTACCGGATGTGCCATTACTTTTAAAACATCTACGTCTTCTTCACGGATTTCAGCTAGCCCTCTATCAGTTACTACTGTTTTCATTTCGCATTCTCCTTTATTATTAATTTCTATTTTTCTTATTATCCTTATAAATAATACTTATAGATGATTACGATTTGTCCTGTTGAGAAAATATATTCTCTTCTTAAAACAAAAAGGACACCTATCCTGAAAACAGTTTTTTCACATAACTTTGATCTATGATTAACACACTTTGCTAAGCAAAAATACTTCTCCTATCCTTTGTTTAAAGCAAATAAAAAATTCTGCTTTCGCCTTCCCGTCCTGAAAAATTGATAAGAAGTATCCCCCATCTCACACTCTACAAAATAATCATTTTATTTCTCAACACGAATATCTGGAATTAAAATACCAAAAATGGTAATATGAAGTCACCTTCAGTTGTCAATTGTGTCCCTTTTTGAAAGGCCCTGTCTATAAAGACAAGGCCTTTCAAATTTCCCTAAATATCCTTTCTATTTCATTTTCTTTTGATTTTGAATGGTTTCCTTTACAAGTTTTAAATAGATTTACTAATAAACCTGATGTAGACTCTAACTTTTACTTCATATTCTTTTCTGTTACAGTACTTACAAACTCCCACGGTACTTGTACTCTAATTGTTCTGCAAATCATTTCTCACACATTTCAAATGTTTTTATCTTCTTTTTGAACACCGTCCTAATTTAATACTTTTCTTTCCTGTTAATAGCTAAATCAAAATTTTTAGCTCTTGTCAGTAGATTCAAATATTATGTATAATGACATCATAAATTTACCAATAAACGGTAATAAAGAGATGATGCAAGTAAATAAACCAAATGTGTCATCGATTTATTAAAGGGTCTATTCAATGTACATTAAGATACATATTTAGGATTTAAAACCATGGAATTTTATGTTCAGATTAAATTACTACAAGATGGAAGAATGGTAGCAAATGTACTCACGGAAAAAGAGCATTCAATTTGCTTAATGTCATATAACTACTTGATGTGACAACTATTAAACAAATTGAAAACATACTCAGGGGGGAATTTTACATGCAAAAATTTGGTAAATCATTATTAGTAGGAACATTGGCTCTTGGTAGTTTAACAGCAATGAATATAGAAACACCTAAAGCTCATGCCGATGGAGCGAGCGAATATTGTCGTTACATTTGTGGCCCTAGCGAAACAGTGAACAATTTCACGATTCAATTACACGCTACGGAATACGGATTTGGACAAAATGTCATTGCAAAAGTTACAAATGATAGAACTGAAAGTGTGAATTACAAAGTTTCTATCGAAAAACAATATGAAACTGGCTGGGGCTATTATGAGACTTGGTTCAATTGGAACTCTATGTTACCAGCTGGTACAAATGAAGAAATAGTTACTTTCTCAGGCAATGGCGAAGATATTGGGGATGCAGGCACATTCCGTTATAAAGTTGAAATTACGAATGCTAACGGATCTGTTGACACAATTTACACAGCGCCGATGACATTAGTTAATTAAATATTCGCATTGACAAACTAGATTATGAAAGGAAGGATTACACCTTCCTTTTTTTATATTTTAAAATTTAGAACGTATACCCTCTTACATTTACCTATATAAATCTAAGAAATAAATAATTCAAAAGAAAAAATAAAAATACTACAACAATGAATTTCCATTTGTTTCTTTTCGTCGGTTTTCCAGCATGTTGTATATAAAAAAACAAGGCAATACCTGCCATAGTAAATAAAAAAATTTGATAATAATCAATCATCTGTAATCCCCTTCCATACAAAAAATAAGAAGCCTCTTTTTGAGAGACTTCTTATTTTTAATACAAACGACATACATAGGCTAAATATACACAATATGATTAGGATGCTGAACCTTATTACAGCTTTATTATAACATATAACCTTTTATTTTGTTTAATAATTCCGAATTATTAAACTTTATCAACAATTGATTTTTTATTTACATACAATGAATGCACAATAAAAAAAACAAAATATTCACTTATAGAACCAACGTATGTAAAAACCAGCTACCATCCCATTCATAGTTTTGAAAAGTTGTTCTCCCCTTCTTTAAGAATACTTTAAACTTCGGATAGATTACCTTATATCAACATCTTATATATGCAGAATTACATATCAAACCCCATTGAAAATCATTCTCGTTGTAACTATAATGGTTTCAAGAAGTGGTATTTTCACTTCGTTTTCAAATCCCACAATATATTAAAGGAGGAACTAGCATTATGAAAAAAGTTATTTTAGCAGGGGCATTAGGAATTGCAGTACTATCAGGTATGAACTTACCAGGAGCAGAGGTACCTAAAGCGAATGCAGCAACTACAAATTTAGAAATTCAAGAAGTTACAAAATATTACTCTATGAGTTCCTATGAAGTTTCTCAAAAAGAATCATTTAATCTTAATAAAGGGGAAGAACTTACTGTCTTTGTACAAAATTCTGGGTTCCCAATTTCTTATACAGTCTTTGATGCAGATGATCAAGTAATTGGCACATATAATGCGAATTCACCATACGGTCGCGTATTCAAAGCACAAAAAGACGGTAATATTTCTGTTCAATTTCAAGCAGGCGTAAATTCTTCTTACATGAAGAAGATGAATTTCACAGCCAAATTTGCAGTGTCTAAATTTAACTAGCAGTAAAAATTTTCACTATCCTCTTTAAAGGCAAATTAAAAAGGTATATCCCTTCCATGGGATATACCTTAAACTTTAGTGAATTTTATATTGTCCTGATAACTGCTCTTGCGCCATACGAACTAATCGTTTTGTAATTTCTCCACCTACTGAACC
Source organism: Bolla brennus (assembly GCA_018250355.1). Taxonomy (NCBI): domain Eukaryota; kingdom Metazoa; phylum Arthropoda; class Insecta; order Lepidoptera; family Hesperiidae; genus Bolla; species Bolla brennus. Next base: position 59,153 of record DWRB01000022.1, on the reverse strand, counting down.
ATTTGCTCTTGCTGTTGAATCCGGCCCAAGAGTAACACCAAACTCCTGTGCAATTTCATATTTCATTTGTTCAATTGCACTTGCTGCAGCTGCTATTAAGATTTCGTTTGAATTATTATTTTCGCGAATTTGCATTTTTTAAACACCTCCGTTGAATTTGGTAATATCATGCTCCATTTCCAACAAAATATGCAAAAAAAATTATTCGTTTAGCCATTTTACATATATACCTAAGCTTTCACTCTTTATTTGGGAATAATTAAAGGCATAGGCCATACCTATACCTACCCCTTTTCCTATCCTACTTACTTTTGAATTCCACTATTAACTCCTGTAACTCTTGGGAGAGCCAATTTAAAGAATTCGCCAACTCTGCAATATCTTGTACATACAGTCCTTGCTCTTTCATACTTGTCTCTACATTACTACCGCTATTCACATATGTATTTGCAATGTGTGATAATTCATTTACAATCTGAATAATAGTTTGATTATCTTTTAACATGTCAATTGAATTATTCGAAGTCGCTTTAATTTGATTTGTAACAGATTGTGCAGATTCTGAAATCTTTTCAAAGAAAGCACCACTACTTTGAACAAGTGTTATTCCTGATTCTACTTCCTTTGAACCATTCTGTATGGATCTTACAGTCTCCTCTGTAATAGCACAATCAGTATATTCTTATTACGAAACTTTAGCATTAATAAATCCTAAAGGACATACTCCTTAAATATAAGCCATGGATTTAATGACATTACGATTTTTATTAGTAATAAACGTACACATGTTAAAAAAAAAGACTCAATTATTTATATCTCATTCCTTCTTTTAATATAAATCGACTACTTTTTTCTTATATTCTACATCGTCAGTGACTCTAATTTTACCCATAGACAAATCCTCTCCATAGTAATTAGGTTAACGTGTTTTCTTTTTCCTATCTACTATGAGGGGAGTATAGCATACTAAAGGTAGCTTCTTTTTTGTAAAAGATCTAAGATTCTAGTGCAGTAATTAATTTCTGACGTTCTTTATCTCTAAAAATTTTAATTTCATGTTTAAACTCATAATTTCCTGCTTCAAATCTAACCCATTCCTTACTTGTCCAATATACAACATCTACATTTGCATCTAAAATTACAGAACATATGTCTACTAATTCTTCCTCGTAAAATGGTGCTTCTTTCGCTAGTTCAAAAGCTAGTACTTTTGGATCCTTACTTTTAATTTGAAGTTCCCTTGAAGTTTTCCCTAAATACTGCCATGGAGAATGTAGAGATTGCACATGAGAATTTTGAGTTTCTTTAAGTTGTGATGAAGAATATATTGTTGCAGCAAATGTAGGTTTACTCACTCCTATTGTTACGCCTAAAGCAATAGAACCAATAATAATTTTTTTAATCATTTTTTCAACCCCTTTAATTATTTTGGATATGCCTCATTTTTATACTACGTTTATGTTTGTGTAAATGAAGATGATTTGACATGATTCATCATTTTTCTCAAAAACTGTATATTAATTAACTGCTGTAAATTTACCGAAAACAAAAAAGTTTCCATAAGGAAACTTTTTGTTTTCGGTATACATTATATGTATAAAAATTAGTTTTAAAAATATTTACTTATTTGTTGATAAAATTATATATGGATATTGCTCCTACTATTATCTACATACATTTCATGCAAAGATTCACATCTACATGAACAAATTCATCTTATGACCGCTTTTCTTTTTACGAAATTAAGTAAATGTCTCTATAGCTTGTATAAATTACTTTCCTTCTCAGCTCTATTATTTTGTTCTTTCGCCTAAAATTCCAATATCCCCATTACTTCTTTAGTAAATAGTTTAAAATCAGTTAAATGTTTTTCAATAATTTGACGAACAATATCTAAATTTACACTTTGATAATCATGAACAGCAATATTACGAAATCCAACCATCGCCTTTAACTTATTTGCTAGATCAGCGCTAAGTAATCCTGCTGTAACCAACAAATCAAAGGCTTCTCGACTAGATTGGGGTAGTCCTAATTTTTTCCCTGCAACAATATGCATCGCTAAATCAATACTCGCTTCACAAGCTCTTTGTATGTTCAATATTATTGAATCTTGTTTTGTAAAATCCTCTAAATTTTCAGGGGCATTTCCATACACATCTTGGATTCTTTTTATACAACGCTCTATTGTAGAAATTTTATTTAAAATAACCTCATTCTTCATATATTGAACCTCTCTTCTTTATATCATCAAATACTACCTGTCGTTCTTCATTCAATTTTGAATACATTTTTAAGGTTTTCATTTCAAAAACGACCTTACGTTTTTCATCTGAACAAAATATTGTCTTTCCTGTATGTATAATCTGAGCTTGAAAAACTGTAGAAGCTTCGGATAAATCAACTAAATCAACATCTCTATGAACCATGTTAGCTAACTCTTGTGCTAATAAAAAACGTTCATAGTTCCCTAAAGTTGTGTCACTTAAATAAGCTATATCAATATCACTATCTTCTCGTTCTCTGTTCTCAGCCATTGATCCAAACACAATTATCCAATAGGGATTCACCGTCTCTTGTAATTTTTCTATAATAGCTGTTTTCATGCTTTGAAAAATCATCTAATTAATCCCCCTTATTATACTTGAATTTTATTATATCATAACCAATCATAAATCCTTTAAACGACTACAAATCCTTAAACAAAATTAAGACTTTTTAGTACTTAACTCCTTACAAAATTAGAACCTTATTTCTGACCTAAAATTATTATAATTCAGGAGTAGGTATATTGTAGCTTTGCTTCTTAAATAATTGTTAATAATCCCATACTTCGCCTGTTAAATGCCTTTTATATTTTGTCCTACAAAAGTAAAAGACTGACAAAAACTGTCAGCCTCTTACTTTTGTAAATCTAAAGAACTTTAGCCTATTTCAATATACACTCTAATAATTTGAGGATATATTGCTCTAACAAAGACTTATATATATATTAATCCACTTTTAATTTTTCTTTCACCTTTGTAGGGAGTTCGTCTTTCTTAACCTCTTCCCAAGATTTCACACCTTTTTTCTCAGAGTAATATATACGTAAAAACGCTTCTTTACGAAGGTTTTTTAACGCTGTAAACTCCATTTCTTTCTCTTTACCATCCTTATCAAATCCAGATAATTTATATTCGTAAGTCGTATCCCCGTTTACATTTTTCTCTTTTAATTTTTCACCATCCTTGGTAATTTGCACATAATATGTATCTGTACCAAGACGGTTTAGGTTACAACCTGTTAATAATACTGTAAAGAAAATAAAAACACTACACATAAGCATAATTCGTTTCATATTATTCACCTCGCATCTCTTTTCACAAAAATTATATCCTAATTTTCTTAATGCAAAAATTCATTAACGTGACACTAACATTACGTTTTTGTAAGATACTAATAAATTTCTAACTATAACTAGACATGCAACGTATTTCAAGCTTCAATTTAAATTGTACATTTTCTAATAACCATTTTACTATGTAATATAAAAATCCTACCTTTATCAAAGGTAGGATTTTTATTTCATTAGATACTAATTCTTCATCTAAACCAGAAAGGATAAACGCATTCCCCTCACATACTCTTTAAATCGAGGTTCTCCTCTTCCATTTTTTTTAATCCTATTCTTAGTTGTTCTAACAATTGCGCAGGTGCGTTTTTAGGTGATCCAGTATTAAAAGGAGGTTGTGGATCATATTCCAAAATTAATTGAGCTGCTTTTCCTGCTTCTTCTCCATATTCAGATGCTACTAAATTTAGAGCCATATCAATACCAGCAGAAACACCAGCCGCTGTTATAATTTTATTATGATAAACTACCCTCTCCTCAGTTGGAATCGCTCCAAGTGAAGATAATAGCTCATAAGATCCCCAATGACTAGTAGCTTTTACACCGTTTAATAAACCTGCGGCGCCTAATATTAAGGAACCATTACAAACCGTTGTAGTCCACTTGGTAGTTTTATGTATTTGACGAATCCATTTTAAAGATTCTTCGTCATTCATAGGTGCTTTATAGTTAGGAGGACGACATCCAGGAATAACAAGAACATCAGCTGAATGAATTTCAGAAAAGCTATAATCTGCATGCAAATAGCCCATCTTTGAATCAAGCTTAATTAATCCCTTGTTCTTTGCAACAAACCTAATTGTACTACTTGTTCCTGTAGCAAATACCTCATACGGTCCAATTGCATCTAATGCTGTAATTCCATCATAAAGCATAATAACAATTTCCATAATATACTCTCCCTCTCATTAAATATTTTAGTTATCAAAAATAGATACTTTAAAACTTAAATACGACTATCAATAGATATCCAGCATATGAAAGGTTTTCTACACATTATAAGAATTTCTTTCCACTATAATTACTTATGGAAGTTTAAACGAGTAAATTGTAATAAAAGTAATCAATAGTACCGAACGGTCTGGTCCTTTCACTCATACTATTTGTTCCTGTATTATAAATTCCTATACTTTTATACTACTACTTCCATTAATTTAATTCCATCCACTACTATTTTACTCGCTAAATTTTCCTATTCATCCTTAACCGACAACATTGTACAGTTATAATTTCCCTCTAAATTATCTTACATTTAATAAATATCTATAAAATAAGACATCTTTTGAATTCATATACTAATTAAACCTTCTTAAACGGAGGTACATTTTAAAATAAAAAAGACACCATAGGTTAACGGGTTCTGTTTTGAAGTACAAAAAGCAATATCTCAGGTTAAAAAGACATTTAATTAGCATACTAAAAAGTACTGCATTTCGCAGTACCTTTTTTGTACAACTAACGGGTAGCTGATATGATTATTCTTAGCAGGAAAACGTAGTTTTAAAAAAAGAGTAGAGAGCGAGTGCTGCTCTTTTATCTTTTTTTGGCTAGGCGGTAGTTGGAAGCAGAAGGTTGAACGGGAGGTTGTCAATCCAAATTTGCAGTGCCGGACCGAAGGGAGGATAAGGAGCAAATTTAGATTGATAACCTCCACGCTATTTTTACTCAAAAGGTAAGGCCGTTTTCTCAAAGATTGTTGCTTATGGTTTGTCTATCTTACTCAACTAAAGCTACCCGTTAGTTTAATAAAAACAGAGATGCTTATTCAATAATCGCGCCCGATTGTTGAATATCGTTTATCAATTAAAGGGCCAGTAATTGAAGTATAGGAACAATAGAAAATGTAGTTTGAAAGCGTCAAATATACAGGTTTTTATTCAGATAACACACTCTACATAATCTTGAAAAGTCCTATCGTAGCGTTGTTTATATATTATTTGCATAAAAAGCTATATAAACAATATTCAAAGGAAAATCCAAGAAATGTTAGTTTAACAGCATTTCTTGGATTTCAGTCTCTCTCCAAACTTGCATTTGGGAACGTTATTTAATTTTATTTTGTATACGTTATAAATCCTTGCTGCACTAAGCACCCTTTAGTTGAATAAAAATTTTAAATCTTTAACTTTAAACCTTCGTGCGTTGCTTTAAAACCTAACCGTTCATAAAACCTTAACGCATCTGGTCTTTTTTTATCAGTTGTCAGTTGTACCAAATGACAACCACGCTCTTCTGCACGTTGAATTGCCCATTTTATAAGTTCAGTACCTACACCCTTTCCTCTTACAGAATCAGATATTCTCACTCCTTCGATAATAGCTCTCCATCCACCTTGATGTGTTAAATATGGTGTAAAAGTAATTTGTTGTACCCCAATCACTTCATTGTCGTCACAAGCCACTACCAACTCGCTATTGGGGTCAGATGTTATAGCCTCAAATGCTTTTATGTAACCATTAGGAAGTGGATGCTCATAACGCTCACGTTTACTTCCCATAACATCATCTGCAAGCATTGCAACAATACAATCTAAATCTTCTTCAGTAGCCATTCTGAACCTTATTTCTGTATTCATTCAAATCCCCCTTTTATTAATTTCAATACTAACTGAATCCGCAACATAAGTTAATTCTATAAATTTTATAGTATTCAATAAGTTTAACTTATAAAGATTTTTCTATACTTATTCAACTAACCTACTTCGTTAGTTTAAGTGTAATATTTCACATTGTATCGCTAAAACATTCTCAAAGCGTCGTTTTGTAACATATCTTAATAAATTGTTACTCAATAATATGGCCCGATTGTTGAATACAAGTTAAACATCACTCTTCAACAAACCTGCTCCGTTAGTTCAATAAAGAAAAAAGAGCTGCCTACGCAACTCAATGATCTTCAAGTAAGTGGCTCATAATAACAACTATGATATAGCCGAATGCAAACATGCTTGCGCTAACTACTGCTACTTGATTGATTTTACTTTTTATCATTGCAGTGAGTTTTCAAATAACCCTTTCTCAACACATAAAGATTCAAATTACCTAAGAATTCCCTTATTAGACTTTATTGTGTGAAAACTAAAATTCCTAAGCTCTCTGTCATCTAAAAACTAATTACTCGCTAATTTAAGCAACAAAAAATCCCCACCCTTTCTTCTATTTAGAAAAAAGAATGAGGACCTATCTAGGGCAGATATTTAATAATGAGTTTTAAATGAACCGATTTATTTTTAAGACGCTTAAAAACTAATTAGTCTTGATTATACGGTAGACGCTTTCCGAAATATTATAGACAACTAGTTATATATGATTCTTTTATACTAAATAGGAGGTATTTCTATTATTCTGGGAAAATGAAGTTAGAGTTTCCCTCACTATTATCGGAATCCTCTTTCGGGAACGTCATAGTGGAACCTTCATTCCCTTTATTTATTTCTTGCTCCTCAGGAAATACAATGGAAGAATCATTAACTAAGTTTGGTGAAAAACCAAGTTTAGATAAAATGGCTTTTAAGTCAGGTAAAACACCAATTTTATCATTAATTGGATCATTAGATTTCGTTCCGGTACTAGAATCACTTAAAATATCCCTAAGCTGGCTTGGTGTATATACCTTACCCTGATTATTTTTTGCAATTCCTTGAATTGATGCAGCAGCACCAGCAATAATAGGTGATGCGCTAGATGTTCCACTAAAGCTAGAAGTATATAGATTTGTTGTAAATTCACTTGGTTTAGCATCTGTTGTATCTACTGTATTCCCCCATCCATACACATCTACTCTACTACCATAATTAGAGAAATATGAACGCTTATGAGGAACTCTTGCAGAAGCTGCCCCAACCATAATTGCCCCTGAATCTTTAAAATCCGGACTATTACGATTTAAGACTTGTTTACCATTACGGTCCCTAAATTGATCTAAATCATTTCCACCGTTTGAACCTGCTTCAATAATAATAATTCCCTTATTTGTTCCTATACGAATTGCATCAAATATATCCGGTTTTACTTCTACAGGAAGATAGTTCTTATCCCCATATCCATCATAAGTAGCTTGGGCTTCTAATAAAAGAATATCCCCAGCTTGCATATTGGTAACTGCGCTTAAGATAGCATCAGCTGTATTGTACCTACCATTATCTCTAATCTGAGATACAACCTTTACCTTAGCTTTTGGTGCAATCCCAATTCCACCTATGTTATTATCTTCTGCCGAAACAATCCCTAAGACTGAGGTACCATGATCATGGTGTTCACTCTTATTCTGTCCAGATATCAATTCAATCTTTTGATTCACTAAATCCTCATGACTAAATAACCAGCCATACTCCATGTCTACAAAAGTCGTTCCTTTTCCATCTCCACCTTTTATGCTCCAGGCATAAGGTGCATTAATTCCTAATGGTGCTGGTTCAAGGTAACCTTGTCTTGTAAGTCTAGGCTCATCATATGGGTTAACAGATAAATTTGGTAAACGATCTTCTGGTGGCGCCTCTTCTTCCTGTAAATACGCCGTTTCAACAAGAGATGATTTCTCAATTTTTGTAAGTAATGCTTGTACATCAATATCATCTTGAGTTTCTACAATATAATAGTTTAGCAAATTAGAAGAAATATGATCGGAATCTTTTATTTCCTTACCTAGATTTTTAATTTCTATAGGATTTAAAGAATTAAAAAGTCGATTTATAGTTACATTTGGATATTCAGCTAAAATTCCAATGAATTCAGGATCTTGTTTTTCTTCTTTAATGAATTTTTCTATTCCATCCTGATATGGTAAATTCGCTTCATTTTTAAATTTTAAAATTAATTGTTTAGTAGCTTGCTTATGTACAGTAGAATTCAATTGCTTATTTGAATAATTGTAAGTAGCTGCGTAGGCAACTTCTGATTTTTCACTTGGAAGTATACCGCCTATGCCATTAAATGCTGTTAATGCAATTGAAGAAACTAGAATTCCCTTAAAAATTTTCAAAACGTGCACCTCTTTTAATTAATATATGATTATAAAACCTATAAATTATTTAACTTCTTTTTTATGCAAACTTCTTATATATCGGATTATATTTTCAACCCCATTCATTATTTAATACTTGTTTATACATCGTTAATACAACTAATTCATACCAACAATTTTATTAATTAAGTCGCATAACCGTAACCATTATAGTTACACCTTTACAAAATAGTCAATCTTAAATGCAATTTTGCATGTAAAACCATACATACTTCTATCAACTTACTCCTAATTATTTTAAGAAAAGTTGAGATTCTATCATTTTGAGTAATTGCATATATCTAATATAAAACATATAAGGGGGTTAAAACGTGGTTATCTCAAGACAAGATTCATGGACTGATGATAACGATTTACTTCTCGCATCAACAGTACTTCAGTATATTCGTAACGGGGGAACACAATTAGCTGCATTCAAAGAAGTCGCAAAACTACTAGCTAGAACACCTTCTGCTTGCGGGTTCCGTTGGAATTCATACGTGCGAAAAAAATACGAAAAAGAAATACAACAAGCAAAACAAGAGCGAAAAGTGGGAAACAACATTCCTCTCTCCCCACCAGAAAAAGAAACAAACTCTTTTTCTATTACATTAGATGACATTATTCTCTTTCTACAAAATTATAAAGATGTGAATGAATTGACAAATTTACAAAGTCAAATTGAAAATTTAGAAGCAGAGAATCAATCCCTTTTACAACGTTTAACTATGTATGAAGAAGAGTATCGTATGTTACTGAACCATATCGATAAGACAAGAAGTTTAATTGTAGTGGATTAAACAGCATAACCATTTCGAGTTTCAAATAGGACCTTACCCTCCAAAATCACTAATTATAAGGAAAATTCAGACTATTGTAATTGGTAATAAGTAAAATACACATACATAATGTATGTGTATTTTTAATTTGACTATTATTAAGAGAAATACTTAGTCTATGTTACATCTTTTCTAATATTTCTTGTCTTTCACACCATTTTGTTAGCTTTTCTAATGCTTTTTTAGATAAACGCTTTGTTTTATGATTACAAAATCTCGATAATGTAGACGGAGAAATACTAATTTCATCTGCTATTTCACGAATGCTTACCTTTTTTTCATTGTGTACTTTCAGTATTTGGTCACGAATCTTTTTCTCTATTTGCTCGACCGATTCTACAGTCTTCTTTATCTCTTTAACAACTGTTACTTCAGGTATTTGTTCTTGAGGCTCTTCTATACTTTTCTTTCCAATTACCCTATCCATTGATTCCAGCATTTCCTCAGGAGGTAAAATAGTTATTCCTAAGTTAGTGTAATAATTTTTAAACCAATTACGTTTTCCAATTTGTTGTTCATCAAGCGGATCACTGTACTCCCAATGAGAGATTACTTTTTCATTTTCTAAATCCATTAGAACATTTTCTAACTGTTCTCTAATACGATTTGGCTTCCAATCTTTTGGGATATCCATTACTGCTAATAATCCCTTGTCTCCTCCTATAGAATAAGGCTTCTTCAATGATGAATACATCTGCCTAATTCTCCATTGCCACGTTAAATATCGAATTAACCTTTTATGATATTTATGTCTATAACTATTATATTCAAGTGCTTTTTTAGACAATAATGCTGTTGTATTATTTGATCCGTATAAATAATTGGTTAAAAAGCTGCCTGGCTTAATACGACAAGATTCAATGCCCATATATTCATTTGTAACACTATGTCTCCACAATACAACCGAATCTAATACAAATAATCGTTTAACAACCTCACGCCTTAATTCTAGTCGTTCTCCTTCATCTTCACGATCATTTAATACTACGACTTCATTTTCATCATTTAAATAGATAAAAATACTTGCTAAAGCCGCAATTCTTTTTGCTATTTTAATTTTATCTTCAGCTCGATAATATTCTTTATTTTTAACGACTGTCTTTGGAATGTTGCACATTTCTAAAACTTGCTCATATGAAAAATCAATAAACTCATCTGGAGATTTTGCTTCGTTGATCCACTGTATTGTAATTGCATCTAAACAATCTGCTGTTAAATCATCCATATTACTCATTACATCATCAACAAGGGTATTCCATCGGGCAGCTTCTTCAATATTTGTAAGTCTTAAATCCTCGTCTTTATGTGAAGAAAGTTGAGCCATCCCATTAGAAGATTTCGTTTCAATAGGATATTGTAAAACTTTGGTATTGTCATCCTCTTCAAATTGATTCTTTGCAATTCCATCTCTTAATTTATAATAAACAGCAGAGTTATTCACCTCGTAATAATCCTCATGGTTCACTATATGTGACTGATCTATATTTTGATCATTTTCTAATATTACCGAATTTGAAGGTGCTACATTCTGAAATTCTTTTTCTATAAATCCGTCAATTTCTGTATATATTTCTTCCTTATAAGAATCAATTTTCGCATAAATTTGTAACAATGTAATACCGGCCTCTTGCTTTTTCTCTAACCACGATACTAATGCAGTAAATGATGAAGAAGCATAATTTGAGGTTAGTACTTTATTATTATTTCTTTCAACATCTTTAAAGTATGCATTCCACTTATTCCACAATGGCTCATTCGTTTTATAAATTGGCTCAGAGATTAGCAATGCATCTCGAAACATTTGTATTAAGTTATCCACTTTATATTCCTCCCTAAACCATGGATCACAACAAAGTAGTTTTGATCATAAAAATATTTACTACTATTATATTTAATTTATTGTAACAGATATTTATAAAGTTTGCGCTTTGCTTTCCTTTACCCTATAACTTGCAACATCTTTGCTCTTTCCTTTACCTTTGCTTCTTTACTTGCATTCCTTTTGCGCTTTGCTTTCCTTAACTCTTCAACTTGCAACATCTTTGCTCTTTCCTTTACCTTTGCTTCTTTACTTGCATTCCTTTTGCGCTTTACTTTCCTTAATTCTTCAATTTGCAACATCTCTGCTCTTTCTTTTACCTTTTCTCCTTTACTTGCATTCTTTTTGCGCTTTGCTTTCCTTTACCCTACAACTTGCAACATCTTGCGCTTTCCTTTACCTTTTCTCCTTTACTTGCATTCCTTTTGCGCTTTGCTTTCCTTAACTCTTCAACTTGCAACACGTTTGCGCTTTTCTCTCCCCTTACTCTTCAGCTTGCAACATGTTTGCGTTTTTCTCTCCCTTTACTCTTCAACTTGCAACATGTTTGCGGTATCCTTTCCCTTTATCCTTCAACTTGCAACAGTATAATTTATTTCTCAAGTTAGTAAATTACATACACAATCATGCTATTCTCTAAATTTCTAAGTGATTTTATTATATTTGCAGTAAGTTATGCCTCAAACATGCAACATGTTTGCGGTATCCTCACCCTAACTTTTTTATCACTTTCACTCTAATCCCTTATATATCAACAGATTAGAGGTTTTTTTACTAATTCGTTTACATATAACTTAACTTGCAACACGTTTGCGGTATCCTTTCCCTTATTTCTCACATAAGATGCAACACTGTTTGCGGTATTCTTGCCCTATTCCAATTCATGTAACTCTAATAAAACCTTTAAAATCAACTATAATCGGCATAATTTATAATTGATTAGTGTACTTATTAACTTGCAACACGTTTGCGGTATCCTTTCCCTATCTTATTTATCACTTCAACTCAATTTCCTTATATATCAAGGGATTAGATGTATTTTCACTTACTCATACACACATAATTCAACTTGCAACACGTTTGCGGTATCCTTAACACAAAAAAAAATAATAAAATTCTCCAATCCCTTGGTACGCTTGGCTTTAGAGGCTGTTGCAAGTTGATATTTTTCTTCTTAAAGGAGCACCTTTCGTCAATTTTCGATTTGCTATAATCAAAATTGGTATATTTTATAGTATTCTGGCATTCATTTCGAATTTTGCAGAACGGAGGTGAAAAAGATGGGGAAATCATTTATTATTCAAAATCAACGTAGCTTAAATGGAGAAAAGACAAACGCAGTTTTAGTCACACTAAAATCTTGGCAAAAATTTGTGGAAACATTTGAGGAGAAGTACTACAGCTATAAAGATACCTATTTAGAAGATATTCTGCAGCACATGACATACGAAGAACGTATTGCTGACGTAGAAGGCTTTGTCGAAAAAGCCAAGCCATCTTTTTCACGTCGCGCAATGTCTGCAATTGAAGAAAAAACAGGAAGAAAACATAAATTATACGGTATTACGAATGCTGATCTTGAAGTATTCTTATACCTACATAAAAAATGCTATACAAATGGCGTCATTCCAAATGTAACAATACATATGATGTGGGAAGATTACAAGCAATATAAAGAAGAATTTGCTTATATCCAACACTCTCAATTCTATATCGCATTAAAGAAGTTAAACTTACATAACATTATTTCCATTGAAAATGGAGTAGATGGCCGTTATACAATCAAACTCACTCATTTTATGAATGAGGAAGCAGAAAAAGCAAATCCATACGTATATATTAGTCCTGTTGTATTTACAAAGGCTTTCTTTAAGCTATCTGTAGCAGCTAAAAAACTATTCTTAGACATTGCTATGCAACAACATACAGAAACAACGTTAAAACGTTCTTTGGACAAGCAGGATGAAAGAGGAAACAAAACTCACTTTGGTGGGATGTATCGTTTCTTACATAAAAAATATCCGCACCAAATTCACGCGGTTATCGAAGAATTAACAACTGTATTACCATGTACGGGTAATCCCCTATTCAAAATTTGTAAAATGCAAAAAGGTGTAAAACATACAAAGCGATATACAACCTTATATCTATCTATCCATTCGGATTTCTTATGTACGAAAGAATCTGGAGAACAACAACACAGGGATCCATTTACACCAAAAGCTACATATGCTCGAAAAGCGAAATTTATCGAAGCAGTTCTACAAGAAATGAATATTGGTGAACTATCTTCAGACATGAATAAGTTCATTCATGTATTAAAGCATACTTGTCATCGTCAAATTCGCAGTGTCATTCGTGGGCTTCGTGATATGGTTGATCGAAAAGAAGGATATCCAACGAAAATTGTATATACATTGAAAAAACTATTGCATCAAACATCTCAATATCAAATTCTTGATACAGCAGCAAAAGAAGGTATCTACCCTCTTATTACGCAGAACATACCAAAAGAGAAAAATAGTGACCGTGAGCAAGCTGTCTTTAATTTTGGTCTACATTATTCTATGTACTCTCTTCATAACATTAAAAAGATGTTTAAAAATGTGCATGCACTACTGAAGCAGAAATTTGCGGTACCAGTAACGGAAGAGTCTTATCACCGTAATTATCTAAAATACCAGGAAGAAACATTATTTAGAAAATATGCATATGATCAGGGTGTAAATCTCCATGCATATATCGCTTTAGAAATTGAAATGCGTGAAAAACTAAAAGTTCGTGGGCATAAAGAACGCACGATTCCAAGTGATATGCGTGAATGGTTTATCGAGGCAATTGATAAACTGCCACAAGAAAAACTTCGTGTCATTGAGCTACCAAAGCAGTTTAATTTGCTAGAGTTTATGCGTACCTTCGAACGTTTAGTACGTGCTGGTGTAACAATAACAGATCCTGATCAGGTGCTAACCGCAATAGAAATAAAATAAAAGTAACAAGCTCTCTATTTTTGAAAAAATTGAAAGTAGAGGGCTATTCGTGTTTGTTTCATTAATACCCTTTCCCCACTACTCTATTTATACATACCAAATCAGAAGGACTTCATGAAAAATGTAGTCTTTTTTTATGCAATTCTATACAAATCTTCTTCTAGCTATACAACAATCTCCACACTACACATTGGGTATTCCTCACGTGTAGTAAAATATTCGATTTTATATCTACAAAAAATCATAAGGATATTTATATAAACAGTGGATATGAGGACAATTATAATTAAATGTGAATAATATTTTCTCAATATCCTTGATAACACTAGTGTCGTTTATTTTATCTAATAAAAATCATCAATAATAATGTGAGTTATGTGTAAATAATGAGTAATGTTAACAAATAGCTACATTTTCTGAACAAAATGTGGATAATTGAAGGTTAGATACTGCCTTATTTACTAAACTAAAGAAAAGATAGCCTATTTCCATAGTTGAATAAATATAAAGTGATTTGTATTAATTTCTTTCCGATTTCATGTAGAAATATATGATTTTCTTTCTGCTTTTTTGTAGAATTGAAAGTCTGACAATCCTTGAATCTACGGATACATTTTTTACTATTTATGATTTTTTAGGTTCTAACATCAAATTTTCCCTTGTGGGAGTAGATCTTTCCCCTATTTTTGATGACCTATAATAGTTTTATCTTTATTTCTTTTTAATATATAAGATATATATTTATAATAGATTTTATTATTACTAGTATGATTGTTAATAAGATGTCAGACCTAATTGAAAATATTTGTTAATTCAGTTATAATAATGGTAATTTAATGTATCATTACCCACATACTAAAGGACAAACCTACGTATCCCTACCAGGGCGAGGTTTGTCCTTTTTTTATTTTAGTAAACTATTATCATTGGGAGGATTAAATATGGCTGTACTAAAAGATACAACTTATATCGAAACGAATACATATAACGGGATTGGATTCTTTAAAGGCATTCTTTGGGGATTAGTTTTTGTAGTACCTTTTTGGAGTATTATGATAGTCTTATTTATTTTACTTTATAAATAATAATCAACATATCCAAAACCCAAAGGACGGTAGCAGGTCTTCTTCCTACTTTCTGTTACAATATCCCCCTCTTAGTATGGATAGAAACGCTTTTATAATAAATTAAATAGTAAACCATGGGTTGTCCTTGCAGGAGCTTGTATCGCCTAATATGAGCCATATACAGTTTGCTAGAAACACTTTAATTGTTCCAGGAGAAAATGGTATGGCTAGATCTGTCTCTTTAACGAAAGAGGATACAATACAATTATATAAATATTATAAAACGATTCCAGAATCAGTAATATCTCGACAATATACAGAGGATCCTTTGTTCATAGCATTTGATTTTAATTGGGGAACATATCGATGGGGATATGAAAATTATGCACCAAAGGCATTATCCGAGGTTACTGTGCAAAAAATGAGACGAATTGAAGGAAAATGTGCAGAGGGCAATAGGCGTATTTTTGCACAGCAGATGAGGAATAAATGAGGATGAATTGCTAAGTAGAATGGGGTTTAACACTAAGATATCTCTAAAAAGATATTTCCGATATTTACAACAAGTTTAATTCAAGCACGTTTAAAACAATACACATTTTGCTCATTTATTTTTTTCTCCTCTATTATGAATTTTACTCTATCGAATGTAGTTTTAAAATATGAATAGGTTTTGTTCGGTCTTCTAGGAGCAGCTCAGCGTTTGCATCACATAATAGTGTTAGCATGGCAGAACTATCTTTTCCCCCACTGTAACCTACAAAACAACAATCTCGAGATAAATAGACTTTTTGCATTTCTTCTTTAATTTGTGTATAAATGTCCATCATTATATTTTTATCCCAATAGCAAAGTATCATTTCATACTACTATGGAGCATTCCTCCTCTTTTTTTAGATAGAAAAAGAGAGTCCCTCTTTATAGGTACTCTCTTTTATGTATCTCTTCTATTTTTAATGAACTGTGATTTCATGTATATTTAGCTTGTTTAACTTTTCCATATAAAAACTCGTTACTTTTTGAGCATGTTGTATAGCAATTAATCCATCTTGAACAGTGAGTGCTTCAAAATACGGATAACGAATGTCTGTAGCATAACCATTCAGCTGCACGCACTGTTCTAAAATTAATGAGAATTCCTCATCTAATTTGTGACACGCTTTGTGCAGCATTAAAAGGTTATGAGTTTTTGGGACTGTTCTACCGTTTAGTGCAAGAAATCCTTTTAGAAGTTTCTCGACACATTGTTGACTATGGTAGCAAATAATTGCGGTAGGGAATGGTTTCATGTGAGTTAAGTAACTAGCAGCATCTAAATCAGATTTTGCTATGAATACCCACTCTTTTAGATCCTTAGTATTTCTCATATAGAACCTTCCCCTCTAGCGCAATTTTATGCTCCATGGTTACAGTACGGTTAGCACGTTCTTGAAATTCTTCCGGTCCATAGACTAAAATATCAACTGGTGTTTCCATTACATCGTAAATCCCCCAATTGATACGATTAATGACTTCCCTTTTTCTTTCTCCTACACCTTCCACAACAATACAGAGATCAAAATCACTGTCTTCATTTGGTGTGCCATATGCATGAGAGCCAAAAAGGATGATTTTTTGGACAGAAGACACGGTTTCACGAATTTTTTGTACCAATAGGTCCAATTCCCTTTGCACTTCTTCGTTAATCCGAATCACCCCTCGAATAATGTAATTAAATTGACGTTTAAGTATATTATACATGCGTTTCTCTTCTCCCTGCTATTACATATTTATTTTTATGTTGTTCTCTTGTTTTTCAACGTTCTGCAATGCTTGATAACATTCGGATACCTGCTTAATAAGTGTATGTATATAATAATGGATGGGCATTTGAATCCATATAAGTATCATTCCTCTGGCCTTCAAGTGCTTCATATATTTGATTTATCTCTAATTTGCACATAAATTGAAGGAGCTTATAGTCATGATGTGATTCCTCTAATATTGACTCAGCCTTTGTAAGCAGAAACATGTAATGCCTAGTATTTGTAAACATTGCGAATTGGATAGTTTTAAATGTCATCATAACAAAAGAAGGAGACATCAAAATATGCCTCCTTTACGCCCGCTTTTATATTTATTTTAGAAACCTAATCCCACTTAGCTTATACTCTTCTCTAACTCTTGTTACTAAATACTCACCTACAAATATGAATTTTGGATGAATACAGTAAAAGTTAGTTACCCTATTTCTATTTATCGTATCTCTATGAATTTATTCAAAAAAAGACATTGAACCATGTCGTTCAATGTCTTCTCTCTTCTTACATATTTGTGTACTCGAAGTACAATTTCTCCGGTTTTCCATACTTATTAATTTCATCCTGATATACAGCAGCTAATTGTTGTGACATCTCAATACTCTCCATATAGGACAATGAAGTAACTGCTTCTATTTTTTCTTTAATGCTATTAGGAATAACTGAATAAGATAATCTATCCATCTTACTCCCTAATTTAGTTTCTGTAGCAGCCTCGTAATAAATCTCAGTAATTAGAACTTCATTATCATCTGGATCGTACATATACCCTCGGTTAACTGTAATCATATTATATGACTCCTCTCTCGTTTACAAATCCTAATCTCTAGTGTTTTTAGCATTGCAATAAATACCCTACTTCTATATACATTCTCTAGTTTTTAATTTTTATATTCCACTCTTTATCTAGTTTACTATGAATTAGAAATTAATCTCTTTTTTTATGTCAAATTCAAAAATCCTTAACAATAATAAGAAACGTTGTAAACCTAGTGATGTTACTCACATTATTTTTTATTTGTATTACCTGTGTGCTTAACTTTTAAACATTTAGGTACCGTACACAATTGCAGACATGATATGTTTCTGCTAAATAAAGACCCATTGTTTTTTGGTTATTATGAGTACTAATAACTCTCATATTCTTTTTCTTATGCCATACTTTGTAGAAATCCATATAATCTCTCCTCTAAATGAAACAAAAAAGCAAAATAGATGTACTTTTTTATTTCGTATATTATTAGCCCCGAAGGTCTATGTACAAGTGATTCGAAACTTAAAGACAACACAAAAAGGGCTTCTTTAAGTCGATTAAAAATGTGCATAGCAAAATAAGCTATAAATACACTAATCGGCTCAAAGAAGCCCTTTCTAAAATGAAACAAGACGTAACTTGCTTCTACAACTCAACCACAACATATAGGGTGTGGGAATAAACGGAATCAATTAAACAATAAAGTATACGTTTATATTAAACTAATTTTATAATATCTTCAATTGTTTTTAATGAAACGAAGATAAGAAGGGCCTTTCTATGCGGCTGTTTTATGTATTGAAAAATAGTGCCCCTGTTTCCCCTACTAAAAATCCCTTCTTATTTTCAGTTCTTGATGTTACTTCATGTACTGCAGTTCAAAATATAGCTTTTCTGGCTTTTGATTTTGATCTAGATAACAAAGTATTTCTTGAATAGTTTCCTTTCCAACTGCAACACTTTCCATGTAGGACATATTTTCGTTTTCCTGGATTTTTTGCAAGATAGCGCTAGGTAGCTTAACAGCGTCAAATACTCCCATTTTGCTTCCTAGTTTTTGTTCGGAAACAGCATCGTAGAAAATTTCGTTCACAATTACCTCATTATCATCTGAATCGTACATGTAACCTCTTTGTATACGTAGCAAAGTTTTACTCCTTTTCTCTCTATTATTCATGGAAGATGTATCGATAAATATTATTTCGCAAAATTTCTACTTTGTATAGGGGGGCGCTACGCTATATTTATTACGCAATCAAGGTAAACGATTTGAGTCTAAGCAATCTTTATATTTTGTAAAAGAAAAACTAAGCCCTCCTCCTAGAAAAGCAGCGCTTGTGGGGAAGGCTTAGTTTGTTATAAATAGCGTTGTATTTAATTGTTTAATCTCCCCTTCTGCAAGAGGCTGATAAAAAGCATGTTGTAACCCTTCTGAATGTAATGCTTCTCCTATACAGAGCAATACTTTACCGGGGATTAAATCAAGCAGTAGTTCATTATTAATTTGCTTTGCTTGTTTTTCAGTAGAAACATAAATTATTAAGATTGTAGGGTTATTCCCAAATCCCTGCACAATAACATCTTTTCCTGATTCTACAAAAGTTTTCCATCTATCAATTATTCGTTTTAATCGATCCTTTTTATCAGATAACAAGGTGGAGTATACAACAAAATTAATTTTCCGATCTTCTCCGCCGTTTATTATAAAACTTAAAGGAGGGGTAAAAACCCCTTTACTAATGGATGGATGCATAATATGCCCTAAAAAGGATGGAGTGTAGCGTAAGTGACAAAGTAAGTCTATATCATGCCAATAACGCATGTGAACGTATTTACCATGATTATCAAGCCTCTCTGGAGCAAAGAAGAACATATTTCCTTGCCAGTATTTTAAGAGTTTATAACCATTATCGGATAACGTATATGTTTCTTCGCAGATTTCTATATCAAGAATTCCTACTTGCCATTTTTCAATCAATCGATAATAAAGTAACCCTTGAAGAGCATTTATAATTTTTTTTCGCGAAAATTTATTTTTGAATAGATATAATAAATGATTAAACCGAACCGATGTATGGACACCGATGAAATTGAGTATAGTATACTGTTCCTCTGTTAAACGCTGCTTGAACTTAACTAATTCGTCATAAGATTGGAATACATAGGTTTTATCCAAATCATGTACTCGATATATTTGAAGTCCTTGTGCATCCTCACTTGATAAATGAGGAATAGAAGGGATATAGGTAGACAATGTTTTTTCTACTGTACGCATAGTCATTCATTAAAATTGGTAAATTGACGAATTAGATTTTTTACTTTGGCCCTGCGGATAATTCAAAATACGAACAGTTCCTCTACGTTTTTTCGGATTAATATTTAGCAGCTCGCATGTAACAATTGTTTGATTAATTGCATCCTCTGGAGTTGGATTAGCAAGATTACGGCTCTTTAACCCTTTAAATTGAATCCCAGGTGCAACTTCTACAAAAATACCAGCAATTGCATCTACACCTACAATTTTACCTACAAAGCGGTCACGGCGTTTGTTTAGTTCTAATAGCTTGTCCATTGGATCTGTTTCTAATATTTTTTTACTTCCACTAAACTCATAGCGACCATTTTTTTCTACCACTTTAGCAATAATAAGTTCTATAACATCACCAATAATAATATCTTCCGGACGAACGAATGAATGGGACCATTGCGAGTAGCGCACTCCTACTGTTACGCCATGAATTTCAACTAAGACCGTTTGTGCAGATGGGATATGCCCTGAAACGGTGCCGGTGTATACTTTATTTCCTTCTTGCGCTGTTACTTCTTCATATAATCTTTTTTGTAGTGCTACCTCCCCTGCTGTGATAGATACAACAGCAAAGTTTCCTTCTTCAGTTTTCTGAAAATGTTCAATAATAACAGGCTTTGTTCTACCCACAAGCCATTGAGGATTTTTAGGAATGTTTATACCTGCCTCTGTAATCGGGCAATATGCTGTTGTATGAGTACCAATTTGCATTGTAAGCACTTGTATACGCTCAGACTTTCCGTTTTTAGCCGGGAATAGCTTTTCGGATACGACTGTAATCAAGCCTTTTCCTACAGTACGCTCACGTTTCATACGGGCTAATTCCTCTAGTTCATGATCACGTACTCGCTCAAATTGATTAAAGTTCGTTTCTAACACTGTGTCACCTTGTGGGTTCTCTGATTCAAAAGCCATTCCAAGTTCTTCTACAGTTTGAGTGTTTGTCGTATCTTCTGCCATTATATTTTCCTCCTAGAACGTAAAAAAGGACACACCTGTACCATTGGGATGGTACGTAAGGTGTGTCCTTCACGTAAATTATGTTTTATTTATATAGTTATTAATACGAATATAACGGTTTTTTTACTCAAATGCAAGAATAATTTTAAAATCATAAGTTTGCTATAGGTCGAATCAAAATCTAGAATACAGTCTTACTAGGGCTCTACTGCCAGCATTTCAGAAAGATAACACGCTAAGAGTATGCATAATTTCATACAATTTTTCGGGTAATCCAGTAACAAACACGAACCCTAAAACCGCGCTAGGATAGGAATGTATAAAGAAATACATAGATCCATAGAACAAAAAAAGGAGGTTCCCTTTTGAAAGTATGGATTCGCCTTTTTCTTGCTACCGATAATAGGACGTTATGTTAACTGAATATGTATAGAGTATTCACCTGTAGACTTAAAATAAAGTTGGATTAAATTATGATTTAGTTGTCATAACAATTGAACGTGGATAGAATCCCAATTTCTCATAAAATGATACAGCTTCATTCCCGTACACTACTGTTAATTCAATTTCATATATTTGTTTTTCTTTAAACCATTCCATTGCACTATTCATTAATTTCAAACCTAATCCGTTTCTTCGGTATTTTTCGTCAACAAATAGAACCTCGATCTTCCCGCTTACTTTTTTACCATATGCTATATAAAATCCTAATATATTGTCTGTTTCCGCTTCAATCAATAATTCGATCCTGTATTCTCCATACTTTAAGTTTTTTTCATATTCTTTAATACGTTCCTCAAATGTAATTCTTGGATAATCACCAGAAAAAAATTTTGATTTACTATTATGGTATTCATGCAATTTATCTAATGGGTTTCTTATCACTTCTATTTCTTCGAGGGTTATCTGTTTATTAATAATTTTCATTCTTTTACATCTCCAGTAATGTATTTTTATTTAAGTATAGAATACTGTACTTCCTATATCTATAATTATGTGAAGACAAAAGTCCTCCAGTTAAACAATCTGAAGGACTTTTAATAGTTTTCTAAGTTATCTTCCAAATACACTCAATCCTAAATAAATCAAACTATAACTAATTAAAGCACTTGCAAGCATAAAACCTATTTTTAATAATTTGTCTTTTATAGTAGGCTTTACCTCACTTACAGGTTTTCCCTCTATAAAATCAACTATTTGACGATAAGTTTTTAAATTATGTTCTTTTTTTATGTTTTCAACTTGTTGTGATGAAAACATAAGCAAAATCACAAGTACCACAGGTATTATAAGACCATAATAACCAAAAAAGTAAAATACAGGTGCAGTAGAAATAGGAAGTATAATCATTAATGCTAGCATGATGTAACTCCACTTAAAGAAAGCTGATTTTTGAAGTTCTTCTTTCATAATCTTTACATCTCCTTTAACTAAATCATCTAGGGAGACATTAAAAAGAATACTCATCATTAATAAATTATGAATATCTGGATAGTTTCTTTCATTTTCCCAGTTAGAAATAGATTGTCTGGAAACATGAATTTTTTCTGCTAACTTCTCTTGGGACATGTTATCCCGTTTACGAAAATATTGTATCTGTTTACCGATGTTCATTTATACATCTCCCTTAAGTTTGAGGTTAAGTTAAAGGCTAATTAAAGACTACCAAATTTCTTTATAATAATGTAATTTTAAGATGTAAAAATGTTTTATCATGCAATTTCCGCTTTATTTTTACTTCCTACAACGATAATTATATAAATAAGCTGCCTATATGGGCAGCTTATTGTATTTTTGGCTTAGCGTGATTTTTTTCGAATTAATGGCGATATCCCTAATAGATTTAATTAGAGGTTTACAATCAATTAATCAAAGAAATTGTTCAATTCTTTACTCATTACGTTCGATGTTTTTTGCTTAGGTTTCTCAATATTATTAACCAGCGACTGCGATTTGTTATTCTTATTTTTTTGCTGAGATTTTAAGTGCTCTTGGCGTTCTTTGTAACTCATAGGTTTATATTCTGGTTGCTTCTCATCATTTTTCGAATGATCTTCTCTATTTTTTTCTAAGTTTTCTTGAACTGTAATACTAATAGATTCGTAAACTTTTGCTACATCTTCATCAAGCTTATTTTCTTCGGTATGACTAAGCGTTTCTTCAATTGGAACTGTGCTGATTTCTACTTGTGTTTCTTCTGACTCTGTTATTATAACGGGAATTGAAGTAGATTCTATACTTGTTTCTGCAGTTCCTATCATTGTAACGGGAAGTCCATCAGATGGGAATTCTTCAAACAGTGGTTCAGTCTCATCAGGAATCTCGGAATGAATAATGGAATCTTTATTCCAATCTTGCTCTAATATAGTAATAGATAATTCTTTGTTTAGTTCTGCTACCTTCATGTTTATTTCATAGCATTCGTCCATATGAGGTAATGCTATATCTATGGTTTCTTCATTATCTTCTTTCACGACTGGTTCTTTTATTTCAGTGCTTATACTTTCTAGATGTATTTCTTCTGCTATAAAAGGCAGTTCACCATTTCTTTGTAGGGTTTCTATTAATCTTGATGCACGTGTATAACTAATTTTAAACGTGTCTTGTAGTACCGGTATAGAGGCACTTTTTATTTCTTTCACAAAACTTAAAACATCATCGTATAGAATATCCTTAAAGACGCTAGTCGCCTCTTGTACAGTTCCTGTGTCTTCGCTTCGAATCATTACTTTCTGTGAAATTGTATTATCAGATGAATGAGTAGTATTAACAATTGGTTCTTCTGATATTCTACTATTATTTGAAATTAATACTTTACGAGGTCCATCCCCAGTGTAAGAACTTACAACTTGATTTTGTTCTAATTTCTCAATACATTGCATAGCCTTCATATAGCCAATCTTGAATTTTCTTTGCAGAAGAGATGGCGAGACTTGTTGTGATTCAATAATAAATTCTTTAATATCTTCATACAACTTATTTTCAGCTTCATCATCAGCATTTCCATGCTGGTTCAAAGCTGCGGGATCATTAGTTAAGGTTTCATTTTGAGACTTGTGTTCCTTATAATCCTCTATGGATACAATGTGTTGATGCACCCCGTTTGTTTCCATGGAGTTGTTCTGTTCAATCTCACCTTCTAGGATAGGCGGTAACGGTTGTATTGTCTTCATGTTCTCTGCATCTACATGCTTAATAGGATTTGCTTTTGCAATAGATTCATTAATAAGACGAAGACGTTCATTTTCCCAATATCGTCCTATCTCTTCATCTACCTGTGTAATAGCTTGAGAAAATTCTTCTTTTGGTACAAAGTTACTCGTAATTTGTTGTACGGGTTGGACATGATTGTCTTGTACAATACGAGCAGCACAAATGAATGCACCTTGTGCCATGATATCCCCTGGTGACATAACAACTTCTTTTGTTTTTTGGTAAGTTGATCCTAGTCGACTAACAGGATTATCTTGCATAGGAGAAATACCCTGTTCGGATTCCGCCTCTTTAAATTCTTCTTTTTCACCGAACATGTCAGAGAAAATTTTTGCATCATATGGCGTTACATCTCCAAATATCATTTTGTTACGGAATGAACCTAGTAAAGAAAACATGTATTGTTCTGTAAAGTCGAGAGCTAATTGAGACAGCGTTTGGCTAGCAATTGTTAAAATTACTTTATATTTACGGGATTGTGCAGGGAATTCTTTAAACGGCTTCACCACATAATCCGGGAACTCATCGACTATTATGTGGTGGTAAGGCGAGACGTTTGGTTCCCTACGGAATACCGCATTTTGCATACTCAGCAATACAAATTTTCCTAATACGTTTGAAAGGTCTGCTAATTCTCCTTTCGCAGTATTTACAAGTAAAATGCCACCTTGCTCCAAATGAACATCGAAATCAAAATCGGATTTACCAAATAAAACACGTCGTATTAAAACGTTTGAAGCTAAATCTTTTAAGATATTGCGTAAACCTTTTACATATTCTTCTTCCCTGTCATAATGCATCGGTTGTCCACGGTATTTTCCTGATTTATAAACTGCTGGTTCCCCGTGAAAATCCATTTTTTCACGAATGGTATTATCAAACCATTCATCAATACCTTTTATAATTTTATATTCATTTTTTTGATCACGTGAAGCTGCTCCACCCTTAACAAAATCATATAACTTCTCGACCTGTACCTTTAATAGTTTATGCATACGGTGAACACGTTCTACATCGTCATACATTTCAATCAAATCGTCGAAGGTGACATCTTTTTGCGGGTTATGAAGCTTTAATAAATAGATATGTTGTTTAAGGTGGTTACGTTGAGCTTGTTCAAAGAATGCGTTGTTAGATTCAGACAAACCTTGAATAACCATTGCGAAAACCTCTGCTACTTTATCAACTGGTCCCCGCAGAATGTTTATATTTTTGGTATGAGGATTAGATGGATCAATGTAATAAACGGAGCTTGAGGGAATCTTATGTGCTTGTACCAATTTAAATACTTTTTGACATAAATCATTACTGGGTTCAATAACAGTGACACCATTTAAAAATGTTCCTTTTACTTCTTCTGTATCATAATCATTCTTTTTATACGCAGTTTCAAACTTGTTTATGAAACGCACCATCCAGTGTAAGTCTTGATTTATCATAGGAATAATTAAACTTGATGTTTTACCAGAACCAATTGGACCAATAATGATACCATTTAATGTCCTATCTTTCCCCTTAATTCGGACCATTTCTTTATGCTCAATATGCGGTCCAATTTCTACATCAGGATATATTTGTTTTTCTTGGCTATTAAACCATTTTTGTAACTTGTGATTTTTATATTGGTATTTTTGTACCCACTTTAATATTTCTTCTCTGTAACGGATAATATGGCCACTATACCAAAGTGTAAATAAAATCATGAATACTGAAGGGAAAAACACAAAAATCATAGTGAGTGTGTGAAAATTCCCTGTTAAAACATGACCTAAGGCATCATACTCACCAAAATTTAAATGATTTGATTTATCCGTAAGATATGGAATAACCTTTGCATGGATTGGAACAGTTGCAAACCATAAAAATTGAATATCAACTGCAACATGAGAGACAATCAAAATTATTAATTTCCCATTTTTCACATGCAAAGCAGGAATACGGCTATAAAACCTAAAGCTGAATTCTCCTAATAGCAAAGAGAAGAACATTAAAATAAGCGGTACATATGTAATTTCTATAGGATAAGACGGTGATTCAAATGCATAGTAGAGTAACTTGATGTAGTTTACTAAACCGAATCCAAACGAAAGAATAAATACGCTAATTAAGCCGATTGTAGTAAATAACGGTAATCGTTGTTTAAATGTCTCCATATAGGCTCACCTACCTCTTACAGATATAATTGAGCTTTATGATGGAATGTGAAGCGATTATTGAATTCTGGTTGAAATAGTTCCTTTGATTTTTCTAAAAAGAATCTCGCTGCGTCTTCAGTTTGTTTTAAATATAAATCAATACTATCTCTTTCACAGAGTTGGTTATATTCTTCCTGAGAAAGTACCGCAATATTTACTTCTATTTTTTTATTTGTTGCCGTCTCAATGATTACATCATACCAATAGTAATTCGGTTTACCTGGGATTTGGATATCTTGTAGAGAAACACTAAACGTTGCCCCCTCTTCTGTCATATGTTTTAGGACAAATTCTGGATTCTTAAATGCTTCTCTTGCAGAGAGCACTCCTCCATTCGTTGTTGATGCAAATTGTAAATTCATTATCATTTTCCACCTTTCTCCATATAAAAAAAGGCAAGCGACACCCACTGTAAAAACAGCGTGTGTCGCTTGCCTTAATTTCATATGTTCTGATTTGATTGTAGTTTTTATCATATGTTCAATCGCTATTCTAACACCTTAAAAAATAGAAATCAATAAAATTGTATAGAAGTATATAAAAAACAATGGATTAATATAATTCTACAAGTTTACGTCTTTTTGGATGAATGTTATTTGCAGTACGTGCCATGATCTGTTCATTCGCGTCTATAGTGACACTCTCATTTTGTAAGGATAGTAGTAGTACGTTGTTATAAGTGTTCATTAAAAGAATATCTCTAGGCTTCTCACGTTTTGGATAAATAACAACAAGTGGAACGCCTTCGTCCCCTTCTTTTCTTGAAAATACGACATCGTCTAGTCTAGCAATCATCCTGTAATCATTTTCATTTCCGAAAATAAAGAAGAAATCTTGGATCACATCTTTATCTCTCCTATACGTTCGTCGAAGTCCTCCATCTATTGGTTCTTTGAACGTTTGAACCTTTTCAACAAATGCGTAACGCCAATCGGCATCTCCTACTGTTCGTTGAGATAAAGATAAAAGAATATCTTGTTCGAAGTTTTGATTATCATCTTTTCCAAGGATGATATCTGAAATAACATCTCCAGCATTTTTAAGTGAGCAGACGTGTACATGTAGATTGGTTTGATTCATTAAAGTTTCATGATATTTCCTCATAGAAAATAATAGGTTTTTCATTCTCACGTATGGTGGTTCAGCATCTTCTGCAAGAAACATAGTTTTGTCGTACATAACAAAAACAACGGTTATATTCTCATTCGTTTTTTGTGAGGATTCTATGTATTTACCTACTTTTTCAACTAAGGTAGTATTTGTTTCTTTACACATATCCATCTCGATATAGATATTTTTACCTTGATATGAAATATGTTCATCAGGAATCAAAGGCAACTGGTCATCCTCAATTTTCATATTTTGTTTCTGGTAAAAAGAACGAATATCCATTTTATATAATAATTCATTGGTTTGAGTTTTCTTTGTAGTCGCTAGAAGAGTACGCATAATGACTTCGCGTGAACACACTGTGTGAAAAGAAGTTGCTCGTGAGTACCTTCTTTTGGAACTTTTTTTGGGAATTCTCCCTATCTCCATTAAAAATTCAATTGTTTTTTCTTTTAAGGAAAATAAGGCACGTTTCGTAATGCTGTCATCCCTTTTATCTATTTTTTTAGTTAGCATAGCCCCGTATTGTGAGTATCGGTCAAGTTTTGTAAATATGCTAGCTTCAGAACATTCTCTTCCCTCAAATGCACTATATAACATTGTGATTTGTCGTGTTGTAAGAGCTCTTTTGTAATATAAAACTGTTAACATAAAAACGTCTGCTTCTTTTAAGTGAAAATGTTTTTTGGTACCTGGTCGTTTATATTTATACACTTCTCTGGACAAAGTATACACCTCTTATATTGAATTAGACTTAAATTAAATAATTATCATTTTTAATATACTATTACATTGATATAGTGGTTGTAAAATAAGAAAACATGAATAAGAGGTTTTGCTTTTCAGAGATACCCTATTTTGTACACCAGAGTTGGGGTGGTAACTACTATTATAAATCTATTAAAAATCATGGGTTTATATGGATCTATTAAATCTTTCATGTTGTTAGGCCGATATATTACTAGACATCTAACAATAGTTACAATGAAATTTTGTTATAAAAATAATGTTATGACGTCCTAACATTTATTAGATAGGAATAATAACATTGTGATTGATTACAATTATTCAAGAATTGTAAAGAGGAGTTTTCTCTATATTTTTTTAGAAAGTAAACTCTTTGTTGAAGTGCCCTCTCCTACTTTTGTTACTGATTCATTGTAAAAATTCAACTTATTCTTTTAGGTAATTTTTATCTTATTATACTTATTAATTCATTTAGACAAAAAATTAATGAGTGTTTCTACATAATTGTTGGTACGTTAAAAATGTTTCTACATGTATTTAACATGAAGGTTCCATTCACATGAAATTAATTAGTTGTTAATTTCATGTGAAGTTCTAATTGCTATCATTATTCGTACTAAATTAATAAAACTTTTAGTGTAATGTAAGTATCACTTTGATGTTAATAAGATAAGGATTTTCTGTTAATAATCTAATTTACATAAATATTTCTTTTTTCATAGCAGTGATGCATTTTTTTAGCATAATACTATTAGAATGTCTTAGTTTAAGAGATTATTTACAGGGATTTTAAGAACTATTGCATCAGTCATCTTAACCTTTGATCCCCTTTTTAACATGTTAATTATAATTTGAGATGATCTCTGTTGTTCATATGAAATTAACAGCCGCTCCTAATGGCTTTCTAAGAATGACTGAAATTGATAAGGAATTGAATTTTAATGAGGCACAGAGTAAATTTTTTCTGTCAACAGATACATTCACGTGAACTAACAAGTAATAGGTAAAGAACAGTGCATTAACATAACATTAACAATTGTCATCCTTATAAGAGATGAATCCCTTCAAAACAACTAAGTAATAAAAAAACTTAGTGTGAATTATTAAAAAACATTATGAAATCTTCTTAGTAACATATATATACGCAAGTATGATATTTATTGTTTGAACATTGAATATTTTGCACGTGATTTATATAAGTTGTATAAATAAGATTTATATATAAAGCTTATATGAGAAGCTTACAAAGAAATAATAGAATATTACGTTGTAAATAAAATTTTATTTGTTCTTGTTATAAAGGCGTTTGTATATACGACTTATATATACGATTTATATATAAGTCGTATATTATTAATTGTGAGTTTCATGTTAATAAAAACGAGTGATTTATCCTGTGTTTTTATCAGTTTTTTTATAGTATTTTATTACCCGCAATTAAAATGTAAATCACATGAAATTTAAGATTGATATAACATATATACACGTTATATATACGCCGTATATATAAACCCTTATAAAACATAGATTCTTTATGATTTTATTGATATAAGGCTTATATATAAGTCCTATATATAAGTTTTATTTATAATGACTTGATATACAACGTGTAATGATGTACTATATTTCTAGGAATAATTAACCAATGCTTTAAGGGGGGGACAACTTGAACGAGGTTTTAAGTGAAAAATATCAAACAATCAAGTTTGCAGATGAAGTAGTAAACATGTTTGCTGATATACTTGAACAAGATGAGATACTCTACAGTGTATTTCTATACATAGGAAACGTAGTAAATAAACAATTCCAAGAGACAAAGTACATGAGAGGCATATCGATTAATGAAATAGTGGAAAATGTAGTTATTGATAGGAGAGTAAAGAAGAAAAAAGGTAAATCCTATTCATTAGAAGTTGAACGCACGAATATATCTAGACGTTCAGCAGAAATAAGTGTGAGTACGCTATCATCAATGTCTTTAATCTATGAAAAGAGTATGCACCCATATAAATTTTTAATCTCGACTTATAGAGGGCAACAAGTACTTATTGAGTTAGGGAAAAGAAAAAAGGTAAATAAGGAGAGATAAAATAATGACAAAAAACTTCTTGAAAAATGAAGTAGCAGTCAAAATGACAATGGTTGGATTTGGTCAAGCTGGTACTAGAATGGTAGATAAATTTGCGGAATATACACATACAGATGGCACAGCAGTATATAATTGCTTAGCACTAAATAGTAATGATGGAGATCTAGCTGAATTAAAAAATGTACCAAAAAGTAATCAAGTTTCACTTAAATTAGGTGGTTTAGGTAAGAACCCTGAACGTGCGGTAAAAGTTCTTGATTCAAATGAGGAAGCAAAAGATAAATTAAAAGAATTTATTACTGAACGTGTAAGACCTTCTGATGAACTTGTTCTATTCTTTGCGGGTTTAGGTGGAGGAACAGGAACATCTACAATCATTAAAGCTATTGAAGAATTTTCGGCTTTTCATAACAAACCAGTAATCAGACAAGAATTACAAAAAGTTGCGCAGCAATATCCAATGTCTGAAATCAAAGCAAATCAAGCAAAGTTTGCTAGAATTGCATTTGAAAATGCTATTGAGCGCAAAGATTTTATTAAAATGGGGATTGTTGTAACACTTCCCGTCCGAGCAGATGGGCCGGATGTATTACGACAAGTAAATAAATTTTCACAGGAGATTTGGAAATTAGCAAATGATAAATCCAAAGGTGTAGCCTTTGTAGTATTTGCTGATAACCAGCACTTCTACGATGAATTTAAGGGATTAAATGAAAATGAGAAAAAAGGTATCGCCAATTCACGGGATTATGCAAATCAACGCATTAGTGAAATTATTCATGAGCTAAATACCGCTGCCAATGGATCTGGTACATCTGTAATACTCGATTCTCAAGACTTTAAGCGTATTTTACTTGAGAAAACGGGCTGTTTAGTAATTAATAAGGTTTCACGTAATATGAACCAGATAGAAAATAGCCATGCAATTATCGAGATGTTCCAAGAATCATTAAGAGGTAGCTCTTTCCATCCCCCAATTGATTTGATGAAGAAGAATAACGATGGTTCTGTAGAAGCGTCAAAAGTACATCATTTTGGTATGCTTGCTATCTTAGATGAGCAAAAAAATATTAATGATTCCTTTATGGATGATGCTAAGGTAGAAGTTTCAAATAATCTACCAATAAACGGTACAGTTTTTAATGGATATTTGGTAAGTAAAAATGATTTCTTAGGAAGTGTATATACGTTCTATAAAACTGATGCATTACCATCGAGATTATCTAAAGGTTTAGTTGAAGAATTTAATGAGTTTAAAGAAAGACAAAGCCAAATTCAGTTTACTAAGTCTCAAATTAGTACTATCGAGAGTATTGATGAGGATGAGGATTTAGGCTTTGCATTTGGAGATTTTATCGATATGGGTAGTGACGAAGAAAATAATAATGCTGGAGCAAATGAAGAAGAAGATTTAGCTGATTTTCTAGATCCTGATAAGATGTTTGGTACTACAAAATAATAAAAAGTCTGGACTAAGCTCCAGACTTTTTATTATTCCACAGAATTCATAAGAGATTTTATATAATCAATTATATTATCCTGTATATACTGTTCAATGAAGAGTTGTTTTTTACCCAAATCTTCCTCTTTTTTAAACCATCCTACCTTTCTAGTACGTTCCTCTTCAGCTTTACTATTCCACAGGCCTTCAGCCTGCTTTCTTAACTCCTGACGTGCCCTATGCTCAATAATGAAATTATCAAGTCTATCTTGGCGCTGACGTAATTTTATGGTTTCTGCATCTTCGTGTTGTGGTAACTGTTTAAGTATACTGTCTACCCTCTCTTCGTAACGAGACTCAATATGTTTTATTTTTTCTTCTAACTGTTTAGCTACCATTTTTTCAATGATTTCTGCAGTGGCCTGAAGGTTTAATTCAGTAGACACTTCATTTGATTGATTTTCTGGTGATACAGGTCTTAAATCGAATTGGTGTGGTAATAGGTCAATAATTGCATCTAAAGACCATTTCTCATCCCTTTTTTGCTTAATAAATAGAGCAATTTCAAGATCTAATGTATTATAAAGTTTTTCATTTGTATTTTGGGTTCTTAACGTTTCGTGGAGCCCTTTTTCCTCTAAAATATTGAACCAATTATAAACAGTATTGTGATGACGTCCAACTAGTTTAGAGAATTCAGTTATTCGCCATGCCTTTTCAAAAATATTATCATCTAATATGTCATCATCGTTAATTTGATGGTCATGTGATTCGCTTTTTTGTTCAATCATTGTAACAACCTCCTTAAAAATCAGCTCATGAACACTCAATTTGAAATTAACATGTGGACTGAAATTAACATATTAGGTAGTATTTCGCTAATATGTATGCAAATCCCTATGTATTCAGTAACTCACATGAAATATAAAATTAACATGTAATCGAATGTTTGTTAACAGAACATTACCTATCTAAATAGAATACGCTGGACTTGTTGATACTATTGTCACCCTAAAGTATATAAATGGCAATGTTCTATCAATGGATAACACTATCTTTTATGTTAGCAAGATTACTGATAGTTGCCATGAGATTAACAAAATACGTTACTTAATACTAATGATAAGGAAATATAGGTATTTTGTAAACAAGTTATGAGGAGATAATCAATGATAGTGCGGAAAAATCAACTAATTTAAGCTAGGGAATTTAAATTTTAATGTATAATACCTAGAAAAAAAGGTAATAATATAACCAAATTAGCAGTATTTTATGAGGACAAATATTCCTAGCAATATTTGTCCTCATAAAATACTGCTAGGAATATAAGATTAGAATTAATGTGAATCGACTTTAAGGTTTAATGCCAACTCTATGTCACGATCAATAGGATATTTACGTGTATTTTAATAGTGTATGGAATAATTGAGATAGTTTAATGTCACCGTGTTAACACTCCCGATTTTCAAGCAATCACAAGCTGTCATTTGTTTAATTTTCAATAAGACAGCTGTTGTTAAAGGTTGAAATCACCTATTTTGGGTGAAATTTCACCCCTATTGACATTAACAAGAGATATGACATTGACATAGAAACGGTTTTTGGTGGATAAATATCAATGTCTTGTTAACTGAACTATCATTAGCTATCGTTGTATTGGTGGTGTTCTTATGTATATGGGATCAAATATAAGAAAGACTCATCCAAATTAACTGAATAAGCCTTTTAACACCTCTGTAATAATGCTTAATTTAGCGGATGAACGCACATATAACTAATTATTGACTGATTCTGTTACAAATATCTAAACCTCTATTATTAACATGAGATCAACATTTAAACACATTACTATAGTTTATTGTCAATTTCATGTCAACCAAAAGAATAAAATGTAAATGCGGTAGTTGTATATGTGTTATTGATAACTTGAACTTTTCACATGGTTAGAAGTTCAAGTTACAGAATTAATAGCTATTAGCAATACCCTATTATAAACTATTTTTAATAGAGCTATTAATGAGTATTTATACTTATTGCATTACAGGTGTTGATATGAAATTAACATGTTACTTTAAGTTTTGACATTACATGTCAATATCAGTTGATATGTCAATGTGAGTGTATGTTGTGAAGAGGTTGTTTTTTGTTCATAAAACATCGATAACAGAGATAATGTAGCTTTGAGAGTTCAATTGTATATAAACAATATGGTATTTTATAGAAAAGCTTCAGGTCTCTTGAAGTGCTTATTTAAATATAAGTAGTACGCTATAAGGCTTGATTTACATGTAAAAGTTAGTTTAAACGAAAGTAGCGAGGATTTGAATGTATAATTCCTCAAATCTACACTTATATCATTAACATGAGATTGATATTAAGACACCTTACTAGATCCTAATGTCAATTTCATGTCAACCAAAGGAATACGATAGTTGCATATAAAGTATTGATAGATGGAACTGTGTACATGATTAGAAGTTTTATACCTTGTGATAAGTATTTAAGTAAGTAATTAATAAATAAATAAATTTATTAGAAGATCAAGTTACAGAATTGATAGCTATTAACAACGTTTCTATTAAAAAAAGTGTTTTCCTATAGGGTTGTTAATAGATATTTATAGTTAATGCACCTAGTGTATTGATATGAAGTTAACATTTATTGTAGGTTTTATGATTACATGTCAATGTCAGTTGATATGTCAATGTGATTGCGTGTTTCAAAGGGGGATTTTCTTATTCAAATGACATCAATAATAGGGATAATGTAGTTTTGAAAGTTCAAATGGTATATAAACATCTTGGTATTTTGTACAAAATCTCCAGCCTCTTGAAGTAATCATTTAAATAAGTAATACATTAAATGATTTGAATGACATGTGAAAGTTAGTTTAAATGAAAGTGACAAGGATCTGAATGTATAATTGCTTGATTTCGTGTGTATAATTAACATGTAAACAATGATTGGTTGGATCTGTTGCAAATATCTGCACTACTATTATTAACATAAAATTGAATTTAAATACTTTACTATATTCTATTGTTAACTTCATGTTAACCAAAAGGATAAAATGTTAATGTGATAGTTTATTAATAGATTGAGATTTGCATTTGATTAGAAGTTTTATATTTAGTTAATAAGTAATTAATTGTTTATATTACAGCATTAATAGCTATGAATAATATTACCGTTAAAACGTATTTTAAAATTATTAATGAGTATTTGTATTTATTGTATAAAACTGTTGATATAAAATTAACATTTCTTTTCGGTTTTCGTTCGACATATCAATGTCAGTTGATATGTCGATGTTAGTTCAGGGTGCGAAATGGGTTTTTCTTGTTCATATGACGTCAATAACAGAGATAATGGAGTTTCGAAAGTTGAATAATATATTAAGATTATAGTGTTTTTTACGAAAGCTGCAGATCTCTTGGAGTAATCTTTTGTATATAGAGGTCTGTTAAGAGAATTTATTGAAATGTAATAGTTTTTCTACATGAAGATGATAAAAATCTAAATGCATATTGCTATTAACAGATGGTTATTTATAATTTTTCCTATTAAGAAGTGTATCTTATAAAATGTTAATGATATCTAATATATATACTTATTCTATTAAAATGTTGATATGAAATTAACAATTCTCCTTGGATTTTTCTTTACATATTAATGTCGGTTTATATATGAATGTGAGTGTACTTAATAAAATGGGTTTTTCTTGTTTACATAATATTAATATGGGAGCGATTGTATGTTAAGTAGTTTTGAATATTTAATCGTAAATAAAATTACGAGATTTTGTTATAATAATTGCAGATTTCTAGTAAATAATCTTCTGTACATTGTATGATTCTAAAAATTGTTTGATTAATATAGAAGTTTGTGTAATTAACTGTATTTTTGAGTTTAGATACATGGAAGTATAGAGAAAGAGGAATAGTTATATGTGCACAAGGATTCAATAAAGCTATTGACTTTTAAAAATTATAGCTTTAAACTTATGTGTGAATGACAATTATTCAAGATTAATATACAAATTAATAGATTTAATTTCTAGCTAAACGGACACACCGAAGGCACATAACCTGCCATTGGTGTGTCTTTTTTTGTATATATAACATTTGAGAGGGAGAATCCAGGCTATGAATGAAATTATAAAATTGAGTAAAAAGAGATTTACAAAGTATTGTGAGGATAAAACAACATTTGAGGAAAGTATTAATCGAATGATTAATTATTACTTTTTGCAGTTAGGTAATAGAACGAATATCTTACAAGAAAGAGAATTTAATAACGAAGTTGAAGAACAAAAATTTAAAAATAATGTAAAACGTTTTGAAACTCTATTCCCAGCAGCAGCTAAAAATGCGTTTTTAAAAGGGTATCAACTTTGCCTAGAGTTTATACATCATCCTGAAACACAAATTCCAGACACTTTATATACTGATCCTAACTTTATAAAAGATATTCCTTTTGCCTTAGCAAATGCATCTGAATTTGAATTATACGAAATCATTCGAACAGATGAAACACAGGAGTTTTGTGTGTTTGCCGTACGAACATATGAGGGGATTCATCCATTACTAGAACAAGTATTCTGTGAAATCGCATTCGCTGGTGCTGAATGTGCTTTTGAACATGAGCGATTGGAACAAGGATTTGAATTAGAGAAAGGTGATATTACCTCGTTAACCAAAGCTCCTGTAGATCGTCTTTTTGCAATTACGCCTTCAATTAATGGAGTTGTTGTGCATGCAGAAGAGCATTGTGAAATCTGGAATCTAAATTGGAATAGTAAAGTAACAATTGACGACCCTTTTATTGAGGTTGCTGAGGTTACATTTATTTATCAAACAAAGGATATGATTCATAAAAATATTGAAGATGGTGTTTTATACTACAGCATTCTTTATCTTGATACACCTTTACATGAGATACAAGATCGATTAGAAATACGAGTAAAACTAAATTCTGATTTTGGGGCACCACGTCCAATGGAACAAGTTGA
Organism: Bolla brennus; assembly: GCA_018250355.1. Taxonomy (NCBI): domain Eukaryota; kingdom Metazoa; phylum Arthropoda; class Insecta; order Lepidoptera; family Hesperiidae; genus Bolla; species Bolla brennus. The sequence continues at coordinate 22,416 of DWRB01000022.1, read as the reverse complement.
AATGGAGTATATTTTAAATGAGATTATTGGGAAAGTTCATCTTCAGGCACAAATTCCAATTGAAAACATGATTTTAATCCAACGTTAGAGTTTGTAGGAGGTTAAGTATGGTGAAAAAAATTGTATTAGCTATTAGTGATACTGTATATACGGCATATTTACGTGAGGATTTTATTGGTGCGGGATTTGAAGTAGCTGATAGTGACGTGATGCACATCAAATACCTAGATGAAATTCTAGATACGGAACAGCCCAATATTCTATGTATTAATGACAAACGTTTAAATATTGATGCGGGACATGAAGAGAAACGTGAATTGATTATCTTACAGAAATTAAGGGATATTCGCTTTAATCGGGATATTCGTATTGTGGTATTTACAGAGCGAGAAAATGATGATGAGTTTTTGGCGAAACTGATTTATCTAGGTATCTATGACATTTTTAACTCTCGTAAAATTGATATTGATAATAAAGTCATTCCGCAGTTGCTACAGGAATCAGATATAAAAAATGTAGCGGAAATTGTAGGAGCAAGTCAGGCACCGCAACAAACAAAGTTGCCCGAGGTCCCTGTTGATGATGAAGAAGAGGAAGCACCAAGTGAATTAGAGGGAGGCGGCAACAGTGAACCTGCCTCTAATTCGCACAAACTATTTAAAAACAAACAAAAGAGTAAGTCTATTTCAGAGAAGATGCCAAAAGCACCTGTTATAAAAAAACAGTATAAATTGGCTTTTGAGCCGGTATATGAAAAACAAATCGGTATTGCTATTCCAAGAAGAACAATTGTTGTGGCCAGCATGAACAGGAGAAGTGGTGCTACTTTTGTTTCACATCTTTTAGCTGCTTACTTAAATGAACTAAAGATTGATGTGAATTATATAGAGAATCTATATGATGATGGTTATACGTATCCGTTATTAAAGGGATATACTGAGGCACCAGAAAACTATCGTAGTGAATTTATGTTGCAGCGATATAAAGAGATGCTACAGAAGGAATCTGATATATTATCAATTCCAAAATGGAAGCAAGGAAGAATAAATTATCTTGTAAAGAATCCTATTATAGACCAAGAGTTAAAAAGTGAAACAGAACAGGACTTTGACCATTTTATTAAGGTTCTATTGGGTAACCAAGAAGCACCTATATCTATTATTGATGCGGGGTACGATTGGGATAAAAATTTATACCATGAAGTATGCGAAATGGCAGATTATATCTTCTTTGTAGCGGAACCAGATCTGCATCAATTGCTAAAGATAGCGCACCCTCTTACACAAAAAGAGAGAAAGCTCGTTTCTTACTTAGCTTTAGAGAAAACAAGAATCATTGGGAATAAGTTTTCTCCTGCACTTTTAAAGCATGAAGTAGTAGAAGAATGTTTTGGAGATAATTTACTAACCGCTCTGCCATCATATGAGATTGATGATGTGTTTGAATCTCAATTGAATAGCAGTACGTTACTATCTAGTCGGAATTATTATAAAGAGCTAGAAGGAATATTGAAGGAAATAGCTGATCTACTGCTACCAAATCAATTGTTGAATCAAAAGAAAAGTTCCATTTTAAGTGGGTTTCGATTTCGGAAGTCCGAAAATTAAGGAAGGATGAAGAGGGATGCAAAAATTTATTATAGGTGCTGCCTCACTATTATTATTTGTTGGCTGTTTATTCTTAATGACAGATATGATTATTGGAGATACAACACACACAGATAATAAGTCTGCACTAGAACGTGCTGGAAGTACAGCAATGGATAAATCCGTAAAAGTAGGTGTTTTACGAGCGCAAGAAGAAGTTGCAATTGAACCAGAAATCGCAAAGAAAGAATTTGAAAAGTCTTATAAACAAAATGCAACATTTAAGGATCCGGCATCAAAACGAGAGTTTTCTGTACATGCTGTACAAGACCAGCCTGCAATGATTGCGGTTGAAGGAGAAGCCGAAGCTGCTAGTTATACTAAACAATTTGAAGAAAAGCAAGGCAGCATTAAGAGTAACGCAAAACACATATTTATTTATGAAGCAGATTCTAACAACAAGAAAGCTGGAGGAAACGTGAAATAAATAAGAAAAAGTAGGTGTGTAAGAAATGCAAAATACAGTAACAACAGCGCTTTTTCTAACGCTTTCTTTATTATTGATAACTCTTATACCAGAGGGTGTACTGTATGGAATGCAGTTAATAAAGGCACATGATTTTGCTTCTAGTACAGTAGAGTTAGCAGAACAAACTGGTGGTTTTCAGTACACATATGAAGGAAAAAACGTAAATCTAATTCCTGATATAGAGAAGCAAATGAAAGAGCAAAATATGGATGGATGGAAATATGAATATACAAAAGGGCGCGTAGATCATAATCAGCCATTGAATTTTAAGATAAAAGCCGAGCATCACTTCTTTATTTTTAAAATGATAGGGATAGATAGTGTGAAAGCGCCAATATGGGCTAACAAAGATGGAATGGGACAAATATATTTCCGTTGAAAATACCAATGTGTATAAAAAGTGGTAAAAAACTATACTTTTCAGTGTAGTTTTTTTGCTAGAAAAATATATTTAAAAATACTTTACAAGCCTATCTCTATATGGTGAAATTTTCCATATAGAACTGCGGTTATAAAAAAACATAAATTTGTTAATTTATATGTTAAAGTATCTGGATTTTATATTTAAATTCGGTACAATAAAAGAATCTATGGAAAAACTAATATATTTGGAGGAACTAACAATGGCAAACAAATTTTTAAAAACAGCAACAGCACTAACAATTATGGGAACATCACTATTAGGAGCAGGAGCATTTACAGCGAAAGCAGCTGATAACACAGATTCATTAAAGTTCAATGATGTTCCAGCAAATCACTGGTCTACAAAAGCAATTTATGATTTAACAAATCGTAAAATAGTACAAGGGTACGGAAATAATATCTTTGGTTTTGGTGACAATGTAACTCGTGGGCAAGTTGCTCGTATGATTTATATGTACGTAAAACCAGCAGATGCAGATACTAGCTTCAAAAATCCATTTACTGATATTAAAGGTCATATGTTTGAAAAAGAAATCTTAGCACTTGCTAAAGCAGGGCTTGTAAATGGTTACGGTGAAGGGAAATTTGGTCCAGATGATATTTTAACTCGTGAACAAATGGCGCAAGTACTTACAAATGCTTTCAAGCTCAAAGCTACTAAGACAACAACATTTACTGACATTAATAAAAATTCATGGGCATTAAAAGCTATTAGTGCATTAGAAGAAAATGGCGTTACTATTGGTACGGGAGGTAAGCTGTATTCACCATATGCACATGTAACACGTGAACAATATAGCCAGTTTTTATATAACTCTATTAATACAGTTGAAAAAGAAACAAAACCAGAAGTGAAGCCAGATCCAAAACCTGAGGAAAAACCAGAAGTGAAGCTAGATCCAAAACCTGAGGAAAAACCAGAAGTGAAGCCAGATCCAAAACCTGAGGAAAAACCAGAAGTGAAGCCAGATCCAAAACCTGAGGAAAAACCAGAAGTGAGACCAGATCAAAAATTACCAGTGGAACTAGATGGAAAACTAGTTGCAGATAATGTTGAATACAATAAAGTAGCAATGGACAATACGCCAATCGCGAAAAAATCTATTTCTTCTGAAGCACAAAATGTGCTTAATTCTGTAAACAATAAGTATGGAACAGGATTAAAGTATTCTGATTTAAGTGGAACTATTAGTCTAGTGGATAAAAACATGTATTTGCCTGCGGGTTCTTTAAAATCTCAATTTTATATTGATGCAATAGATGAAAATAATTTTGAAATTGTTTTCTTATATAATAATGAGGCAACAGTAGAATTAGCTAAAAGATGGGTGGCTCTACTAAATCCAGCGTTGAATTTAGATAAGGAGATTCAAGAAACAGTTGATGCGCAAGTTATCAATAATTATCTGAAAGAGAACCATAAAGTTCGTATTGGGCATTCTACTGCAGATAAAATGATGTATGTTCAAATTGAGAAGAAATAATATCATTGAATTTAGATATATTGTTTGTTATTATATATTTAAATGAATATGTGAATTTAAAATTTACGTGAAGGACACACCTTACGTACCATTCCAACGGTACAGGTGTGTCTTTTTTTTGTTTAAGGAGGAAAAGAAATGAAAATTAAGAAGGGGATATTTATTCTTTGTACTTCAGTTTTATTATTGACACCTAATATTGTAAATGCGAAAAATAATGTTGTTCCATTTTACAATGGGAATAAAGATACTTTTCTAAAATCTCCCCAATTACAAATGCCTGGGAAATATCTGAGACCTGGTAGTTATTCCCCTCCAGGTACTGATTTAATGTATAAGGGAGACATTCATTATCCTGCGGTTTATAATGGTTCATTTAACTGGGAGAATTCTAAAGAAAATTTAGTGCAGGGAAATGATAATTCTGAACCATATATTCGAATCTCAAATGAAGGGTATTTTGATAGCTCTGTGCCTATTGGGGATAGAATGGTAACAGAAATAGAACGTGTAACAAGTCCAATCATAGCGGATAAGTATTGGGGGAATCCTAACTTTGTATTAGGTAATATAAAGAAGCATATTATTAGAAATAATAATACAAATGAGATGTATGGCCAATTTTATTGGATTCGTGATATAGCCTATCTTTCGGGGGGGTATGCTGGAGCTGGAGCTGTAGATGGTGTCAATAATTATAATTTGTGGTATGTACGAACTAGTAAACCTGAACTAAAAGAGTTTAAAGTATCTAGTGGTACAAAAGATGTGCCTGTTACAATTAAATTTAACGGTTTCGAATATGTAAGTAAGAATAAGGGGTATAATGACCGAGATCCTAACGGAACAACGGTTAATCCTTATCAATCAGAAGCGGGCGAACGAAATCGTGTGAAATGGATATTAGATATTATGAAAGATGGGGAGCCTGTACATCATCAAGAAAATTATTTGCGTTCAAATGTGGAAAAGAATAACCAAAAACCAAATGAAGGTGATACTGGACGATTTTCAAAAGAAGATTTAAGCTGGCAAACACAAGTGTGTGGTCAATATACTGCCAAAATTAAGGTGCTTGATGGAGTTCAAAGGGAATCAAATGAGAAAACTGTGAACTTTAATGTAGATGGCAACTGCGGTACAGAGGTAACGCCTAACCCAGATTCAGGTGATGAAGATGACTTTAAATATAAAATTGATTTCTCTAGTGACAGAATCGAAGGTGAAACCGCAAGAGAAGGGAAGAATATCAAAACAGGAGTAGATGTATCACGTGATAATTTTAAACCGGAACGTGACCAATATAGAGCAAAGGTAAATAACAATATTAATAAGTCCCAGCAAGAAGTAAACATTTCTGAATCTGATAGAGATAGTGCGCAGTCCAGTTTAAGTTATTGTCGCCGTAATCCAATTCATGAAGTAGATGCTGAGGGGAAGGATCACTATTATGATAGAGACTGCTCTTGGGAAGAAAATAAACTAGATAGTGCGGCAAGTAGGCTAGATAATGCAAGACAAAAACTAGAAAAAGAGAAAAATAAAATTAAAAAGTTAGACACACTAGAAGCGAAATATGCAAATCCTGAAACAGTAGTCGTGCTAAAGCATAACGGACAACAAGTAGCAACACAAAAGGTAAGATTAACTGAGGGTGAAAAGAAAAACTTGAACCTTGACTGGCAACATAAGGGGAAAGGAACAATTCAAGCGGAAATTAATCCTGCTAGTAATCGTCTAGACGTAGAAGAAACCACATACAAAAACAATACTATTAAAACGGCTATCTATGCACCATCTCATGAAAAAGGAATGTGCGGAGTAACGAGTGTAAAAGGTGTGGTAGAAACAGTAAGTGAACGTGTGTCTAAAGAGGATACAGTTGGAGAAATGTTCTATGAAACATTAAGTGGAAATATTGATAATTTAGCACCATCTAAGCTTCATGCTGGGTATGGTTTTTCTTATGAAGTAAACGGAAAATACAAAAATGATTGGAATGCTAATTATCCTGGTGTATTTACAAAAGCAACGGCACAATATCCTTTTGCTGATGAAGGGTTAAAATCTACGCAAGAATTAGACATTGTTTCTAATACTGGTTTAACATCAAAATTCTTACCTAAAAATATGTATTTGTCTGAAATAATGGGACATGTCTTTGATAGTAAAAGACCAACTAAGTCTTTATATTGGGATGGACAAGAGAAAATTATTGATGGTGGACAAAAATGGTATGTACCATTAAAAACGAAAGATGGAAAGTATTCTTTCAATGTTGAGACAAATCCAGCAGGTGTGAATGAAATGAGCTTGTGCCTAACAAACGACGTAGAAATTAAAGGTGTCGCGTATGATGACTTTAAGAAGAGAAGGGTGCTTGCAGACCTTCCATTCCCTGTACAAACGCCTGGATGGAACTGGGTTGGAAAAGAACACATAATTACAGACTTATCAAACTGGTACTACATGAAGAATAAAAATTAGTTAAATAGTATTATATAATTAGTTGAATCGATAAAAGTATATAATCCTTCTTAAACTAGTAGCTGAATGGATAAACCAAAGGCACATCCCTTAATGGGGTGTGCCTTTTTTACGTAGAAAGGGGAATGTTCGAATGAATAAAAAGAAAAAACAGCGTATGAAACGAACGATTTTTATTGGAGTTATCGCATTGATTATCTCGCTATATATTGGAAGTGAATTTCAGGATCGGAATGGGAAAAGCTATGCTCCTGCAAAGTATTTTGAAACAGGAACGAAATTGATTTCGTATTAAAATACTTTGTGTTATTTCACTAACTAGAGTGAATGAATACCCATGACATGTACGATAGTTGGTGTTATAATATGTGTAGAAGTATTGTAAAGATAGTTTTCGCATAAACTAAAGAAGACGAGATGCTCCAACATCTCGCCTTATGTAACTGTTACTGAAAGGTGCCTGGTTGCTAAAAAGTTTATTTTTTCTTAGAACCGCCCTTCACACGCTTGCAGGCATTGTGGGTGGTTCTTTTCGTTTTTCGTCGCTTTTTTTGTGTTTGTTTCCAAGACATTGATAGGGATTTCCCTACTCGTTTTGCCACAAATACAGCGACTTCTCTAGCAATAATTTTTACAATTTCAATTGCTATCGTGAAAAGAATGTCCATATTGTCACCTCCTTTCTCCATAAAATAAAAGAGAAAGGAAAGCAATTGGCCACCCTGAAATATTCAGTTACGTTATATTAATTATATCATATTTTAGGGTAGGTTAATAGCTTGGAAACAGTGATGTGACAACGTTTTCAAGGGTTTTTGAGTTTTTAAATCAGAGCTTTGAAATGGTAAAATAAATATTTTTTTAGAAATGATTGACATAAAACTCTATATATCTTAATATTGAAATTGTAATATTAAAGAAACTAAATCCAACATTTTCATATAGACTTTAGATTAGCTTAAAGGACACACCTAAGGCGCATTATGCCATAGGTGTGTCCTTTTTTTGCGTTTAAAGGCTACATAAGGAGGAATACAAACATTGAAGCCATCTAAGTTTCAAAAGAAGCAGATTGTTGCGGTAGGTCTAGCCGCTGCAACAGTAGCGGGTATCTATGGATACAATCATTTCGCAGTAGAAAATGCAGTAAAACCAACAAAAATCGTTGTAGCCGCAAAGGATATACCTGCACATACAGAGATTAAAGAAGACATGCTAGTGGAACGAACATTACCTGGTGATGCGATTCCCCCAAATGCATTACGTGTAAATAAAAAAGAGGTTGTAGGTAAGTGGACAAATGATGGGCAGCCTATTACAGAAAATAGCTATCTCTTTAAAAACAAAGTAGTAAAGAAAGAAGAGTTACCGGACTCTGCTATTTTAAATTTGAAAGATGGAGAAGTTGCTTTCCCGTTACTCGTTGATTTGGAAACAAGTTCAGGGAATAGTATTATCCCAAATACGTATGTTGACTTGTATTTCAAACAAGTTGTGAAAGAAGGAGACAATGAGAAGGTTGTCTTTGGTGGTCTGTTCCAACGTGTACGTGTGACGGCTGCAAAAGATAGCAATACAGAAGATGCATTTGTGCTAGAAAAGAAAGAATCAAAAGAGGAACAAGAAGGAAAACAGAAGCCAAAAGTAACACGATTATACACACTGGCTGTTTCACCTGAACAACTTCAATACTTAAATCGTGCAAAAACACTGGGAGATGTGATTCCAGTTGCAGTCGGACAAAAGGTGGAACAAACAGGGAAAGAATTAGAACCAGCTGAAGGATTCTCACAAATATCTGATCAAAAGAACATTTTAGACTATGTAGAGAAGCATTCCACTAATCCAATTTCTAAAAATGTAAAAGAGTATGTAGCACAGTATCTGAACGAATCCAAGTAAGAAAGGGGTTATTAAGATGGAGCGGCAAGTAAGAATCATTGCCTTTTATGCGACAAACGAAAATGTAGGGAAAAGCACATTAAGTATTGCGATGGCAAATGAATTAGCTCATTTAGGGAAAAAGGTGCTTTACGTAGAAGCAGACCAAGTTAGACCAAGCTTTGCAGTTGGAACTGGTCTTAGCCACGATAGTAAAAACATCTTAGAGCTTGTAAGAAAAGAAAATGAATACAATCTCTCGCAGTATATTTGTACTAAGCAAGATTTATTAGAGAAAAAAGTTAATCCAAGGTTGATGCAAAAATTGCACGATAAGATGGATTTTCTGGTGTTTCCATCAGGTTATAGCTTAGCTCAATTCCCAGAGATTCAAAATAAAGAATTGTTTGTAACGACATTTATAGAATCACTTGTAGATACAGAATACGATTTTATCATTCTGTCAGTACCAACTGAATTATCTGAGGTTCTGAGTTATCCTATCCTATACCAATCAGACCTTGTTGTTCATGTGTTAAACGGCAACCCTCGTGGTGCAATAGCAATTAAAAGAGAATTACAACTACTAGAAGAAGCAAAGCTAACATTGCCTCGTATGATTCATGTTTTAAACATGGGAGATGAAGATTATGTAGAAGATATTGAAAAGCTTTCTTCCCAAAAAATTGCGGTGACAATTCCGTATGACAGGGATCGTACAAGTTATGAATGGGGGATGCAATTTGGTTCCCCGCAAATTAATACAAAGGTCCATCACATTATGGAAGCAGCTGGTCTTGATATTCCAACCCAGCATACATCCTCTATGAAAAAGGGTCTCTTTGGTTTACGAAATTAAAAGGGAGGCAGAAGTATGTGGGGCTATTTACAGGGAAAACAAGTCGCCTTAAAGCGAAATCGAGTTGATTTATATCATTTTGGTTATATGATTCGTTCCAAATCAGCTCGAAAGTTAGGAACAACTACAGCTCAACAAATTAAAGATATAACAGATGAAATTCGTGCGTTTTTAGTAAAAGACCATCGTAATATCTTAAGCGAATCCTTTATGAATAAAGAGAAGAGAGCAGCAGTAGAGCAAATAATTAAAAGCTTTTTATTAAGCAATCAAGTCGTTGTTTCGGATGTACCTTCTGAACAGTTACTAACTATGGTATGTGACGAAATTGTGGGATTTGGGATTATAGAATATTTAAAAGAAGATAAGGATGTAACTGATATTTATATCAATGGCGTAAAAGAAATCATTTACGAAAAAATTGGAGAGGGAGAATGTCCATCGCCTTACCGATTTGAGACGGAAGAAGAAGTAAAAGCACTAGCTTATAAGATGGTAAATAGTACGTCAGAGTCACTGAATACGGCAAAACCATATGTAGACTGCGTATTTCCGTATCTTCGTATTAATATCGCCTTAGATGAAATTGCTGGACTTGGTACATCAATTTCTATTCGTAAGAATGCAGATCACCTTCGGGCATCCGAAGAACGTATGTTATCTACAAATCAAGCATCTAAAGAGATGTTGGACTTTTTGGCTGCGGCTGTGAAGGCCAAAATGAATATTTTAGTTGCTGGAGCAACAGGGACAGGGAAGTCAGAGTTTATGAAGTACCTTGCATCGCATATACCCAAAAATGAACGTACTCTCGTAGTGGAAGATAATCCTGAACTCTATTTACATCGTGTATTCCCAGAGCATCACTTTGTCCCGATGCAATGTAGGGCATCCGAAGTAAAAGAAAATGCGATTGACTATGGTAGATTGCTAACGAATGCTTTACGTCAAGGAATAAAGCGATTAATTTTAGGTGAATCGAGGGGGGGAGAAGCACTACAAATGATTAACTTCTTCCAAACAGGACACGCTGGTTTTACCTCAGCCCATTCAATGAGTGCTAAAGAAGCAATCCATCGTTTAATGCTGATGTGCCTTCAAAGTGGTACGAATATTGGTGCGCAGTATTTATATGAATTAATTTCAAAGACTTTTGATGTGATTGTCTTCTTGGAAAAGAAAGATGATGGAAATCGCTATATTACAGAGATGATTGAATTATTGGATTATAAAGATGGAATACAGTTTAATCAGCTTTCTCAATTTATACCGTCAGGTGAGGAATACGATGAAGTGAATGAGAGAGTTAGAAAGATTCATGGAGATCATAAAATTACAGCGGAAATGTCAGCAAAAATGGAGAAGAAATTCCGTTCTGCTACTTCTGTAAATCCAGCTCTTTATGCACCATTCCTTTCAAAACAGGAGGTGCAGCATGCATAGTTGGTTAGCCTATGGATGTATACTTTTAATCTTTATAAGTGTGGTATGGCTTGTTTTACTTCTTTCAAAATCAAAAGGTTCTGCCCTTTCTCAATTTGTACAAGCAAATGAGAAAGAAAAAAGGCGTTTGGAATTAAGGAATATCAAAGGTCTACGAATGTATCTGCCACAATCTGTTATCCAAGAAGCTCGAAAATATGAGTGGAAATTGACGAAAAGCATGTATTGGGTATATACAATTCTTTCCGGAATGGGTATTGCTGCGGTATTTTACTTTTCCTTTGGTAGAGATCCCTTTACTCTAATTTCCGTTTTATGTGGATTTTTAGTTCCAAGATTTCTTCTCTATCGAAGAAAAAAACGTTATTACCTGATTGTAATTGATCGTCTTTCTATTTATATGAAGGCTGTAGCGAATGCTCTTCAAATTAGTAACAATGCAAAAAGGGTTTTAGTTCAGGTCAAACCAATGATGCATGGAAGCATTCAGGAAGAAATAGAGAAAGTTTCTCTTTTATTAGAAGGTGGAACTACAATGCATCGTGCATTTAGAGAATTCAATGAAACCTTTAATTTTAGAGAATTGGTGTTTTTCCATGAAATGTTGGAAGTGTGTAGTCGAGAAGGTGGCGCGAATTCCGTGCAAGTCTTACTAGATATTGCAGAAGATTTTGAAAAACAAAAGCTATACCTAGCAAGATTACGTTCTAGTTTATCGCAAGCACAACGTGCCTTTGTGCAGAACTGTTTAATCGTCATTGCCATGCCAATTGTGATTATGTTGATGTCAAAAGAAGCATATGGATTTTTAGCAGGTTCTATGATGGGGAAAATTGCATTAGCGGTGAATATGTTCATTGTCTTTTTCTTAGCAACCCGTGTAGAAAAGATTGCAAACTATAATCCAACAGAAAGGGGGGAATAAAGTGGCTGCGATTTTAGCTGTAGTAGTATTCGTTGTCATGTACTGGGTATTCTCTACCTTTCTACAAAGTAAAAAAGAGAGCGGTAGCCTACTTACAAACTATGTAGAAAATGCAAAACGAATTGAAAAAAAGAATTTAAATCAAATGATGCTCGCTCCCTTCCAGTCGTTATCACATAAGTATCTGACAGAAGAAAAGAAAGAGCAGATTCAGAAAAAATTAGAAGAAGCTGGTTTGGATACGAAACCAGAAGAATATTTGAAAATGAAAGTTGCGTATCCCATCATTTTCACTTCTGTTTTCTTGATCTGTACGGTGTTTCATGATTACTACCTATTTAAAGTGGGCGTTTTGATTTCGCCACTGCTTTATTTCTATCCTGATTATTTATTAAAGAAAAGAATCAAGCAGGCGATAGAAGCAAGGAAATTTGAATTACCAGAGTATCTAATTCCAATGCTGCAGCTGTTAAAAACACATACAACGTTAGAAGCAGTAAAAAAGGCACAGATATATGCAGGAAGACACCTTCGACCATATGTGTCTACACTTACAGCGGAATTAGAAATGTATGCGGGTTCGGATCAACCATTTCGTAACTTTGCAGCAGCCTTAAATAGTCCAGAAGTTAATACCTTTACGATTGCGTTACAACAAGCACAAAAAACGGACAAGGTACAAAGTCTTCGTATTATGGACGCACAGATTAAAATGATGCGTGAGCTAAAACATGAGAACTATAACCGTCTCATTCAAAATAAGCCAATGGAAATGAATAAATTTAACGTTGCTGTAATTGGATGTATTGTAATTTATCCAATGGTTATTGTTATTCAATCCTTAATGCAAGGATTTGCAAGTATATAAGAAGTTAATATCCCAAATTGAATAAGCAGAGGAGCAATACACATGTTAACAAAAATGAAGAATTGGTTGAAAAATGAGGATTCACAATTATCGTCAGAAAACGGTATGTTAATCGCTTTGGCGGTAATTATCGTATTAGTAATTGGCCCGTTTGTATGGAAAGCAATTCAAGGTGGTTATGATACGATTCTGGCAAGATTCACAAAAGCATCAAGTAATGCAGACGTGAATTCTTGGAACAAATAATAGAAGTTTTAAATCAATGATGTTTATTACGTATAGCTCGAATAAATGGATAAGGGAGATTCAATCATGTTAGGAAAAATGAAGAATTGGTTAAAAAACGAAGATTCACAGTTATCATCAGAAAACGGTATGTTGATTGCCTTGGCAGTAATTATCGTATTAGTAATTGGCCCGTTTGTATGGAAAGCAATTCAAGGTGGTTATGATACGATCCTGGCAAGATTCACAAAAGCATCAAGCAATGCAGACGTAAATTCTTGGAATAAGTAATTTAAATAGATAAGTTTTTATATCAGTAGATTCTTAAAATTGATATATAAAGGAGACGAAATGCAATGTTAGCAAAAATGAAGAATTGGTTAAAAAATGAGGATTCACAGTTGTCATCAGAAAACGGAATGTTAATCGCTTTAGCGGTAATTATTGTGCTAGTCATTGGACCATTTGTATGGAAAGCAATCCAAGGTGGGTATGATACGATCCTGGCAAGATTCACAAAAGCATCAAGCAATGCAGATGTAGATTCTTGGAACAAAAAATAAGTTTTGGATTGAAAATAAGAGGGGGCTTGTTTCAAATAGCTCCCTCCATTTAAAACATAAGGAGGGTGGTAACAGTTGGAATGACTCTATAAAACCTTATAAAAGATCCTCTAATTATTATAAAGTTTAAGTTATGATAATTAGAGAGGCGATATAGATGAAGTACTATTCCATAGGTGAATTTGCTAATTGAGTAGGAAAAACAACCCAAACGTTAAGAAACTGGGATAAACAAAATATTTTTAAACCTCATCATATAACGAATAGTGGTTATCGATATTATTTACAAGAACAACTTAATCATTTCTTGGTTATTAAAGGTGAAATGCAGGTGAAAAAATGGTTATAGGATACTGCAGACTTAGCTCGCATAAACAGAAAGATGATTTGGAAAGACAAATTGATAAGGTCACTAATTTGGAGGTAGAAAAGATTGTTATTCTATATAAAGATCGGTTAATTCGATTGGGGTATGAATTAATCGAAAATCTATCTGATAAATATGGAACGACTATTGAGGTCATTGATCATACCGAAAAGACCGAGGAACAAGAATTATTAGAAGATTTAATTCAGATTGTCACTGTTTTCAGCTGTAGAATGCAAGGTAAAAGAGCCAATAAAGCCAAGAAGATGATTAAGGAGTTGATGGACAATGATACTTGCGAGGAAAATAAGAGTAAGACCGAATAAAGAACAGGAACATCAACTTTGGAAATCTGTTAGAACAGCCCGATGGGCTTATAACTGGACATTAGGTAAACAGGAAGAAAATTATAAGCACGGTGGTAAATTTTTATCTGACGGCATCCTTCGTAAAGAATTAACAGTTTTGAAGCAAACAAAAGAATATGCATGGCTATACGGGGTATCCAATAACATTACAAAGCAAGCGATTAAAGATGCTTGTGAAGCATATAAGCGATTCTTCAAGGGACTGGCTGATAAACCACGTTTCAAAAGCAGAAGAAAATCAAAGCCGTCTTTTTACAATGATAATGTGAAGTTGAAAGTCCGAAATAACGAGGTGTTGATTGAAAAAGTTGGATGGATAAAAATCTCAGAATCATTACCAGTCGATGTGAAGTATACGAATCCACGTATTCATTACGACGGGAAGTATTGGTATTTGTCCGTAGGTGTTGAAGAAGAGAAATTGCAACAAAAACTAACAAGTGAGAGTTTAGGGATAGATGTAGGCATTAAAGAACTTGCAGTCTGTTCGAATGGAATGAAATTCAAAAACATTAATAAAACAAAGGTAGTTAAGCAGGCAGAGAAACGCCTTCGTAGGTTGCAACGTCAAGTTTCTCGTAAATATGAAATGAATAAGGAGGGGAGCCGTTTCGTCAAAACCAGCAACATTATAAAACTTGAAAAGAAGATACAACTCTTACATAGGCGCTTGACAAATGTCCGAGATAATCATATTCATCAAGTAACTACTGCAATCGTGAAAACCAAACCTTGCAGAGTTGTGATGGAAATGTTGAATATCAAAGGAATGATGAAGAATAAACACTTATCAAAAGCTATTGCACAACAAAAATTATATGATTTCAAAATGAAAATACAGTATAAGTGTGAGAAATATGGGATTGAGTATATGGAAGCAGATAAGTGGTTTCCCTCGTCTAAAATGTGTTCGACTTGCGGTGAAATTAAAAAAACATTGCGTTTATCCGAAAGGATATACACCTGTGACTGTGGACATGAAATAGACAGAGATTTCAACGCATCTATTAATTTGTCGCGTTATCAATTAGCAACTTAACACATGAACGTTATCGCTAATATGTAGGATTCGTTGTATCCGAATTTACGCCCTCGGAGTGTTATATCAAACGAAAGTAGCTTCGGCAAAATCGGACACGTAGAACAGGGAAATAAACAAACTTTATATAGTTTTATAGGGTTTTTGCAACGGTACAATGATGAGATTCAGTAAAGTAATGATTCCGACATTAGCAACTTTGGCACTTGGCATGTCACTAATGGGTACACCTGCAAGTGCAGCAACAACAGCTGAGACAAAACTAAATCAAAGTATAACAGGTGGCGAACATAATATTGCCGTTACACCGGTTAGTAACTTTAACGCGGTAACACTAAGTGGAGAAACGCAAGTGACAAATGCAAATCCTGGTGTGCTAACAGTAACAGACGCAACTGGTTCAGGGGATGGTTGGAGAATCAATGTAAAAGCAGATCAATTTAAAGTAAGTGGAGATGCAAAGTCGAATCGGACACTTCCAAAGGGTTCCTTAGTTTTGAATAGTGGTGGTGCTATAACGAAAGTAGGAGGGACAAGTTCGCCAAATCCGGAGTTTAAAACGACTAATTTTATTATTGATACAGATAATCAAGTTACGATTTTAAGTGCGAAAAAAGATGAGGGTATGGGGAAATATAATGTTAGTTTCAATGATAAATCACTAGCTTTAACGTTAAATCCACATAGTACGTATGTTGAAAATAAGGCTAGTGCTACCTCGTATGAGTCAAAACTGATATATTCAATTGTAACAGGACCTTAAAAGAAATTTATTATATAGAAGGGAATCACGTATGTATGATTCTCTTCTGTACATAGAAAGAAGGGGCAGAATGAAAAGCTATGTATATAAAATTTTAATTAGTATTTTGGTTGTGTTTATATTCATTTTAAGTATAAGCTTAAAACCTTTTAAAGTAGTTTATGCAGAAGAAAAACAAGATAGTTTACCGTTTGATGTAAGCATTCATGTCCCGGGTAATCAACTAGGTGATATAAAAAATTATTTTAATTTACAGGTGAAAAAGAAACAGAATCAAACAGTAAAAATGGATGTACACAATAAAGCTAATACTCCAATCAAAGTCAATGTAAAAGTTGCTAACGCTCTCACCTCTACAAACGGAGGTATTATGTATGTACCAAATCGCGAAGTCTCACAAAGTATATTAACAGATACAGATTTCTATATAGATCAGTATGTACAAGCTCCTGACGCTGTTACCTTAGAGGGGAATCAAACGAAAACTATAGAGGTACATTTAACGACACCAAATAAAGATGGAGTATTTTTGGGCGGATTATTATTTGAGTTAGCACACGATACAAAAGCACAGAATCTTGAAAAGGACGGATTGAACTTCTCTGTACATAATCGTATTGAATATGCGGTAGCGATACAATTGAATAGTAAAGAGACTGAAAATTCAGTCAAAAAAACACCTCTTAAATTAAATGGAACAACTGTTGAATCGTATCCAACACAACCGCAAGTCCATGCACTTATTCAAAATACAAATGCAAATATTGTAAGGGATGTATCAGTTTACTATGAAGTTTTGTCCAAGGATAACGTTTTATTTCATGGTAATATTCCAGCATTCAACGTAGCGCCAAAATCCAAGGTAGGTTTAGTAATCCCGTGGAAAGCGAAAGAATACAAAGATGGAGAGTATACACTAAAAGTTACGATAAAAGAGAATGGTATACCAAAAACATATACAGAACAGATACGCATAACTGCTTCGAATGTGACAGAGTATGCGGAACAAACAGGTGCAGTAAAAGTGTTGCCCGGGTATTCTAATCAAATATATATAATAGCGGCTGGTGTTTTCATATTCATTGTTTCAATGTTTGTATTTGTATGGTGGAGAAAGAAACATACAAATCAGAAGGAGCAAAATAAGGCATCTTAGATAGCTTGAACTACTCACCACTTAACGTCCTTACGGACTGTTTGAAGTGGGAGATTCCTGCGAACACCGATGTATCCAACAGTTATCTTAGCAGGCTCTGCCCGTAGTCCCTACGGTGAAAACATAAGTATCTTGTACGTTGACTCATCACGTTTCCTACTTTAGCTTGGTTTTCGCAACTTCAGCAAACGTGGGGCGAAAGAACGTTGAAGATTTTACGGTTGCAACGTTTTTCTGCAACCAACCTCATATCTTCAGTTTTCAAAGAGCAATCTGTACAAGTATATAGTAGCAAACATGTTGGCTTATGCCAACCGACATTCATCTCCCACCTAAAATTAGTGTTTTACACCTTCACATTTTTGAGGAAGGAGTCTTCTGTCGGAAAACGATAAAAAGAGAATGGGGGAAGAAACAGTGAAATGGGGGAAGGTTCTTACTTCAATCATACTTTTAAGTGTATTGTGCTTATTTATTGATTCAAAAGATAATTCTATATTAGCAAATCAAATAGTAAAACAGCAAAATGGTATTCCAACACTCACTGCAAACGGAAAAGAAAATGAAGTAAAGCTAGAATGGGCGATTGATATCTTAGAGCAGGACGTATTATGGAAAATTGATTTTAATAACCCAAAAGACGTTAATTTGATGAGTGGTTGGGGAGAATTTTACGGAAACGGAAATCAAAGTTTACAGACTGAAGTCTTTTATCCAAATGGTACAGATACCAGTGGTTATAAAGTGTTTGATACAAAACTAGGGGGGAATAGAGTTTTATACCCTTACACTGTAAGGTCAAACTCTATAGCTGTTTTTAAGAGATTAAACGTGCCTAATAATGCTTATATTTCGGCAACCTTTAAGGCAAAGTCACAAGGGTTGGGAAAAATTAGTTTTTATGGTGATGGGAGCTGGGAAACAGAAAGAGAATTTGATTATTATGAAGCTACCGTTTTAAAAGATGTGCCTAGCGGTTCTAAAGAAATAGAGGTTAATAATATATCTCTATTTCCAGAAAGAGAAGCAGGTACGAACATTCCAAGGGACAGAAAACATATAACTTCAGATATAAACAAAGATGTGTATCAAGATTCCCCTATGGTGGATAAAGTAATCCCATATCAAGATGGTTCAGGAAAAGGGAAATTAATTTTGAATAGTCCAGTTGTTAATTCAATTAAGCAAGGGGAGCGCCTAAAAGCAAGAAGATGGGCAGCACCTATCCAATTGCCAAATAATCGAACCATTATGAAGGATGATACCAATAAAGATATAAATGGATGGTCTACGTTAAGTATGAATACTCAAGTTACAAATAATCCGTTTTATATTACCGATCAACGAGGGGTAACTTTTTATATGCTTGCGTATTCAGAAGGGATTACCTATGTGAATGAGTTAAAAGTGGGGTATGCATCGGAAGCAGAAGTATACAGGGGGAATCAGCAAATATATAAAGGTAGACTCTCTGACTACGTAGATAAAGAAGCAAA
Source organism: Bolla brennus (assembly GCA_018250355.1). NCBI lineage: Eukaryota > Metazoa > Arthropoda > Insecta > Lepidoptera > Hesperiidae > Bolla > Bolla brennus. The sequence goes on along the minus strand of DWRB01000022.1, from coordinate 3,954 downwards.
GGATCAGGCAGTGCCAACAACACCAGAAAGCTTCCAAATTGAAAATCGAGAACTAAAAGAAACTAAAGTAACGTTTACCCCTGCGAAAGATGATGGGAGTACCTATCACTATAAAATTTGTGGAGTTGGTAGGAATGGCGTTTCGGAATTTTCTAAGGAAGTTCCTGCAACTGTAACAAGTGGCGTAAAGGGATATGAATATGTAGTGAATGATAAATCCGATACATCACTTGATAAATTAAGTGGTGTTCAGTTTACAAATCAGACTAGCATTCAGTTTCCAACTGATTATGCGAAAGCACAATATTTACATATCCGAACGGTAGATAAAGCTGGGAATAAAAGTGCGACAAAGCATATCTCTACCACACAAAAAGGGCAGGTAGACATGATCACTGCGCCTAAAAGTGTAGAGTTTACTCCTATTCAACTAAATGGAGAAAAGCAAAATTCATTTGGTACATTAGGGAAACTCATGATACATGATAGTCGAAATCAAGCGGATGGATGGAGATTGAATATGACTATTTCTCCATTTACAGAGTCGAACATAGCAAAACAATTGCCAAAGGGTTCTCTATCCTTAAAAAATCAGGTAAGTGTAACCAAAGTAAAAGGTCCAGAGACAGGGAAACCTATCGTACAGATTCCAAATACGCCTATTGATAATGGGGCAGCACACACTATTATCCGGGCTTCGAAAGATGTAGCAATTGGAGAATATCAAGTCAATTTTGGACAAAATGGATTACAACTGCAATTAGATCCAGGGACAACTTATGTAGGGAAGAATAGGCAAGCCGCTTATACTTCTACAGTCACTTGGTCTTTAGTGAGTGGACCGTAATAATTCATCAAAACAAGGGGAAATAAGGAGGAATAATTATGAGTATGTATGTAATAGGAATACTAATAGGATATATGACCCTAAATGTATTTACTGATTTGAAATATAGAAAAACGAAAAATATATGGCATTTGCTATTCTTAATTGTAGGTATAGTAATCACGTATTTTGCAGGAATAAGAACAGGGAAAGAAATTGCAATTATACTAGTAATGGCTTTAGTATGTGGTTTATTATTAGAGACTTTTAAATTCTCTTCACCCGGTGATACGAAAATGCTTGTCGTAGTAGCTTTATATGTTAGTAACATAGTAGAAGAATCAGCTATGCTGACCGCTATTACACTAACAGCTTTCCATTTACTATTCTTTTGGGTTGCTAGTGTGTATCGATTAATTAAAATTTTAGGGTTTGTAGGAGCGATTAAAGACCAATTGGAGCATGCTGCTTCTATATTTGGGGCAAAACTACCAAAGAAAGAAATACAGCTGATACAGAGCTTCCCAGGGGCTTGTTCTATATTATTAGGAGCAATTGTGTATGTTGCTTTCACGATTTATCAAAACGGAGGTATGTTAGCTTGAATAGTAGAATCATTCATCAAAGAGAAACGTATATTTATTTCACGATATTCGCACTAGTAGGGGTACTTATTGCAAATATGTTTATTAATATGGTGTTTATACTAGCGTATCCGCTACTTATCGGATTAATTGTACAGGTTGTCCTGCTTCAGAAGATAAAAAAACCGTTTTATCGGAGTGGAAAAGAATTAACGGAACAGTTAAAACTAAAAAATATATTCCTAGTAGAATCAAATATCTTAGGAGATGAAGAAGGAACTGTCTATGAGGTGCATCAAATGCCTTTTACATTCTCGAATGGACTAATTAATAAAGAGAAGAGTTATAAGATAGTAAAACAAGATTATGAAAGAAAAGTAAAAGAAGATTTAACGAAAATTGCAAAATGGCAAGTTACAACAAAAGCTAGACTTGTTACGACAACCCATTTTCGTTTATATACAATTTGGCAGAAAAATAGTACAGGCTATCAATTAAAAAAAATAGAGGATTGTGTTGATCCGTATGCCAAGATGAACCTCATTCAATGGATTGTCGCTTCATTCTGTACGACTGGTCGTATTAAGTACGATAAGAAACCAAAAGAGTGGGCAAGCTATGAATGGATTACTTTAAGGTAAATAAAAAAGACAGAAAAACTTCTGTCTTTTTTTATTTTGGTCTTAAAATATGAGGAGAAAATGAATATATTAAACATTGTAATAGATAAAACATTCAAAGGAGTAGATTTAATTGACTGATTTACCAATGATTTTAGGAATGCTATTTTGGTTAGGGTGGGCTTTATTCTGCTGTTTAGCTCTTTTTGTAGCAAAAGATGAAAGTAAGTATTTAAAAAGCCTTTTGTTTAGTATGTTTATGACTATGTTATTAATTAAGGTGGGAGGATATTAATAGAGGGGGATTAAGCTCATTTTCTATTATGTCAAATTAGTAGTTTCATTTCGTTAAAAAGATCTCCATATAAAAATGGAGATCTTTTTAAAATGACGATGAGATATGACTCAATATCTCATGTAGGATACTTTAATTATACATTATTTCCAAAAATAGAAAAGGATGTGCAACAAAAGCTAGACTTGTTGTGACAACCCATTTTCGTTTATATACAATTTGGCAGAAAAATAGTATGGCTATCAATCAAAAAAAATAAAGGATTGTATTGCTCCATATGAATCAGCAACGGAACCAAAAGGGTACGCAACGCATTTGGTATTAGCGAAATCCAACCTTAATCAATTCTTCATTGTTTATTTCAATTATGAATCTATGCTCTGTATCTAATAGCCAGTAATAAAAACTAACTGCATCAATGTCAACTAGTGATTGGAATACTTTATCAAGATTTGTACTTACTACAGGGATTTCATAGTTATCCCATATTATAAAAATCTGTTCAGCAAAATCTAGTTGATTTGCTCTAATAAGGGAAATTAGTTGTTCTTTGTTTGAAGCTATTAATTGACTGTCTATCTGTTCCCAATCTACTCTTCCCGATTCAGTTATAGGAAATAAGTTCATTAAAGTGGTAGCAATCTGCTGGCTTTTTTCCTGAGAGAAAATGAGAGTTTCGTTTCCTAGGGATTCAAGGCATTCATTAAACAAAGGGTTTGTATCATTTCTGTTTTTGGTTTTCAGTTCTCTTAATTTTTGTCGTATTTTCCACTGTCTTGACGATCTATCATCCATTATTAACATTCCTTATACAATTATTTATGAATGAGTATAGCATACAAGGGAAGTCCTTATGAAAATGAATTTTTATAATATAAATTAAACAAAAGCTTTATTTTATAGAAATGTGAAAAGAGCACACAGAAAATGTGTACTCATAACAATCTAAATTATTTTAAGGACCATGATATATCATCAAGGGCTTTATAAATATAGCTATACATGCGGTAAAAGAGATACTTTGGATTGTATTTTTGTTTCCAGTTCATAATAATCACCTCTCATACAAATATTTTAATTATATTATACAATTATTAATTTGAATGTTAAGAAAACTCGATGTGAATTAAGGTGAATTTAAACAAAATAGTTATTTGAAACTATTCATGAAAAAAGAGCACTAACAAAAGTGCTCTTAGAAAATACATTTTATATTCTGTTTTGAGCTACGATTTTAATATTCTCTTGTGGAATGATATCTTGAATCTTTTCTTTTAAATCTACTTGGACCATTTCTTCAAGATGTTCAAGTGAAACTTCAAAGTTTATACATTCCGCAGTTGCGATGTTTAATAAAGAATAATTTTCATTCTTTTTAACAACAAGATATTGCGATTGATCTGTTATAACTATACATCCTTGTTGAATTCCTAATTGACGATTATCTTCAAAGGTCATAAATAAATCTCCTAACATTTTTCTGATAGGAATTGTACTACATAAAAATGTTAGTGTCTAGTCGGTCTTAAGTAAGAACTGGAGTCACACAAAATCCTTATTTAAAAACAAAAAGACCCTAGAGTTAGGGCTCTAGGGCTTCTTGTTTTGGTATTCTCACATGGTTCTTCA
>DWRB01000021.1:0-88921 GCA_018250355.1 Bolla brennus | reverse complement strand
CAGGTCCAACAGGAGCGACGGGAATAACAGGTTCAACGGGTCCGACAGGAGCAACAGGAATAACAGGGGCAACAGGTTCAACGGGTCCGACGGGAGCAACAGGAATAACAGGGGCAACAGGTCCAACGGGAATAACAGGAGTAACAGGTCCAACAGGTTCAACGGGAGCAACAGGAATAACAGGTCCAACAGGAGCGACGGGAATAACGGGTCCAACAGGCCCAACGGGAGCAACAGGTTCAACGGGAGCAACAGGAGCAACAGGAGACACGGGGGCAACTGGCACAAGTATAACGGCAACATACGCTTTTGCAAATAATACATCGGGAACAGCGATATCGGTACTTCTTGGTGGAACGAATGTCCCGCTTCCGAATAATCAAAATATTGGTCCAGGTATTACTGTTTCTGGGGGGAATACAGTATTTACGGCTGCAAATGCTGGGAATTATTATATTTCATATACGATTAATATAACGGCTTCATTATTAGTCAGTTCGCGGATTACAATTAATGGTGCACCTCTTGCTGGAACGATTAATTCTCCTGCGTTAGCAACTACATCATTTAGTGCAACAATTATTACGAATCTTGCGGCTGGAAGTGCCATTAGTTTGCAACTATTTGGTTTGTTAGCTGTTGCAACGTTATCAACAACTACACCAGGAGCTGTGTTAACGATAATAAGGTTAAGCTAAATAATAACTCTCTTATTCTTTTAAGATTAGGAGAGTTTATACATATAATAAGAAGTTAATGGAGTGAAGCATAGTTATATAAAAGTCAGAATATTATGATTGTAACGTTATGGCGACTATAATATAATGAAAACAACCATCATGAATGAACATTCATTTATTTTTATGTATTTGAAGGGGGAATGAAGGTGGAAAAACCATGGTTGAAAAGTTATCCAGAAGAAATTCCAAGTACGATTTCTTATGATATTCAGCCGCTTCATGGATATGTGGAACGGGTGGCTTCCCGTTACCCAGAAAAGAAAGCGCTTCACTTTTTAGGGAAGGATATTACATTTTCAGACTTCCACGATAAGGTGAAGAGGTTTGCAAATTATCTTCAAAAGCTCGGTGTGGAAAAGGGTGATCGAGTTGCTATTATGTTGCCGAACTGTCCGCAATCTGTAATTGGTTATTATGGTACATTACTTGCGGGAGGTATCGTAGTACAAACAAATCCACTATATACAGAAAGAGAATTAGAATACCAGCTTCATGACTCGGGAGCAAAAGTAATTCTTTGTCTCGATTTAGTGTTTCCGAGAGTAACGAATGTTCAATCTGCTACAAAAATTGAACATATTATCGTAACGCGGATTGCGGACTTTTTACCCTTCCCTAAAAATTTACTTTATCCATTTGTACAAAAAAAGCAGGCAAATCTTGTTGTGAATGTGTCGGAAAGCGAAACGATTCATCTATGGAAATCAGTAGAACGAGAAAGTAATGTTAATGTTGAAGTTCCTTGTGATCCTGAAAATGATCTAGCCCTTTTACAGTACACAGGAGGAACAACTGGGTTTCCGAAAGGCGTTATGTTGACGCATAAAAACCTTGTTTCAAACACGTTAATGGGAGCTCATTGGCTATATAATTGTAAAGAAGGAGAAGAAGTAATTCTTGGCGTCCTTCCGTTCTTTCATGTGTATGGAATGACAGCTGTAATGAATTTAAGTATTATGCAAGGATATAAAATGGTGCTGATTCCGAAGTTTGATATGAAAATGGTTTTTGAAGCGATAAAAAAACATAAAGTCACACTATTTCCAGGGGCACCGACCATTTATATTGCTCTATTAAATAGCCCCCTCTTAAAAGAATATGATATTTCTTCTATTCAAGCTTGTATTAGTGGATCTGCCCCGCTTCCTGTAGAAGTACAGGAAGAGTTTGAGAGAGTTACAGGTGGAAAATTGGTAGAAGGTTATGGATTAACGGAGTCGTCACCAGTTACACATGGGAATTTTTTGTGGGAAAAACGCGTGCCAGGAAGTATAGGTGTGCCGTGGCCAGATACAGAGGCAAACATTATGTCACTTGAAACTGGAGAGGCTTTACCTCCGGGTGAAATTGGTGAAATTGTTGTAAAGGGTCCTCAAATTATGAAAGGGTATTGGAATAAGCCAGAAGAAACAGTAGCTGTATTACAAGACGGATGGCTTCATACAGGGGATGTTGGTTACATGGATGAAGATGGATTTTTCTATGTGAAAGATCGTAAGAAAGATATGATTGTTGCAAGTGGATTTAATGTGTATCCTCGTGAAGTAGAAGAAGTATTATATGAGCATGAAAAAGTGCAAGAAGTGGTGACGATTGGAATTCCCGATCCGTACCGGGGAGAGACAGTTAAAGCATTTGTTGTGTTAAAAGAAGGTGCAGAGTGTTCTGAGGAAGAATTAAACCAGTTTGCGCGTAAATATTTAGCGGCTTATAAAGTGCCGAAAGTATATGAGTTTAGAGATGAACTGCCGAAAACGACAGTCGGAAAAATTTTACGCCGTGTCCTAATAGATGAAGAGAAAAGAAAAAATGAGGATGAGCAAACGGGCTAAGGCCCTTTCTTTTTGAAAAAATAGGATTGACACTTTTCTAAATAGTCAGTATTATAAGAATATGAATGACTATTCATTCAGTCATCTTCTTGAAGGGGACAGTAAAGTGAAGAAAAATAGACCGAAATACAATCAAATTATTGATGCGGCAGTCATTGTGATTGCGGAGAATGGGTACCACCAAGCGCAAGTTTCTAAAATAGCAAAGCAAGCTGGGGTAGCTGATGGCACGATTTATTTATATTTTAAAAATAAAGAAGATATATTAATATCCTTATTTCAAGAGAAGATGGGAGATTTTGTCGAAACAATTCGTCAAAAAACAGCAGGAATTGAAAGCGCTGTATCGAAGTTATTCATGTTGGTAGAAACGCACTTCTTACTGTTATCACAAAATGATCCTCTTGCCATCGTTACGCAATTAGAGCTAAGACAGTCCAATCAAGACTTACGCCTTAAAATAAATGAAGTATTAAAAGGCTACTTACAAGTTATGGATGAGATTTTAGAGACAGGTATAAAGCAAGGTGAATTCCAAGCGGATTTAAATGTTCGCGTGGCAAGACAAATGATCTTTGGAACAGTAGATGAAGTTGTGACCAATTGGGTAATGAGCGATCATAAGTATGATCTGGTCGCACTTTCAAAAACGGTACATGGGCTACTTATTGCAGCTTGTGGTTATCGTCAATAATGGGAGGGATCATGTTGAAATTCCTATCTGTAAGAGTTGAAGATCATATCGCGGTGGCGACGTTAAATCATGCGCCGGCAAACGCGATGTCTTCACAAGTTATGCATGACGTTACTGAATTAATTGATCAAGTGGAGAAGGATGATAACATTCGTGTTGTTGTTATTCACGGTGAAGGGCGCTTCTTCTCGGCGGGAGCAGATATTAAAGAATTTACATCTGTTACTGAAGCGAAGCAAGCGACAGAATTAGCGCAGCTTGGACAAGTTACGTTTGAGCGTGTTGAAAAATGTTCAAAACCAGTTATCGCGGCAATTCATGGAGCGGCACTTGGCGGTGGCCTTGAGTTTGCTATGTCTTGCCACATGCGCTTTGCAACTGAAAGTGCAAAACTTGGTTTACCTGAATTAACACTTGGATTAATTCCTGGATTTGCAGGTACACAGCGACTACCACGTTATGTTGGGAAAGCGAAAGCTTGTGAAATGATGTTAACAAGTACACCGATTACTGGTGCAGAAGCATTAAAATGGGGACTTGTTAACGGAGTTTTTGCTGAAGAAACATTTTTAGATGATACGCTTAAAGTTGCAAAACAGATTGCTGGAAAAAGCCCAGCGACGACTCGTGCTGTACTAGAGTTATTGCAAACGACGAAATCGTCTCATTATTATGAAGGTGTACAACGCGAAGCTCAAATCTTTGGTGAAGTATTTACGGGTGAAGATGGAAGAGAAGGTGTAGCAGCGTTTTTAGAAAAACGTAAGCCTTCATTTAGTGGCAGGTAGTTTAATTATTTTTTTAATATAAATTAACAGAAAATTAAAATTGATAGAATCTTTCTGAAAAACAAGGGGGTAAATGGAATGAACATCTACGTACTCATGAAACGAACATTTGATACAGAAGAAAAAATCGTAATTAAAAACGGTGCAATTTACGATGGCGAAGCGGAATTCATCATCAACCCTTACGACGAATATGCGATTGAAGAAGCAATTCAAGTAAGAGACGCACAAGGTGGCGAAGTTACTGTTGTAACAGTCGGTGGCGAAGATAGTGAGAAAGAACTTCGTACGGCATTAGCGATGGGCTGCGATAAAGCTGTATTAATTAATATTGAAGATGATGTGGAAAATGGTGACCAGTTCACGACAGCAAAAGTACTTGCTGAATATTTAAAAGATAAAGATGCAGATTTAATTTTAGGCGGGAATGTTGCAATTGATGGTGCATCTGGACAAGTTGGTCCACGCGTAGCAGAAGCGTTAAATATTCCGTATGTAACGACAATTACAAAACTTGAAATTGACGGTACAAGCGTGAAGATTGAGCGTGATGTTGAAGGTGATACGGAAGTGATTGAAACTTCATTACCAGTTTTAGTAACAGCACAACAAGGTTTAAATGAACCTCGTTATCCATCGCTTCCAGGTATTATGAAAGCGAAGAAAAAGCCATTAGAAGAAGTAGAATTAGATGATTTAGATTTAGAAGAAGATGATGTGGAAGCAAAGACAAAAACAATTGAAATCTATTTGCCTCCTAAGAAAGATGCAGGAAAAGTGTTACAAGGCGAGCTGCAAGATCAAGTAAAAGAACTTGTATCGTTGCTCCATACAGAAGCGAAAGTAATCTAATAAAATACGAAATTATATATGCAGGAGGGAAAATCTATGGCTCGTAAAGTATTAGTAATGGGTGAGGTTCGTGATGGATCGCTACGTAACGTTTCGTTTGAAGCGGTAGCAGCAGCAAAAACAATTGCAGAAGGCGGTGAAGTAGTAGGTCTTCTAGTTGGAGACAGCGTTGCCTCTTTTGCAAATGAATTGATTCATTACGGTGCAGATCGCGTTGTGACAGTTGAAAATGATAAATTAAAATCATATACATCTGATGGTTATGCACAAGCATTTTCAGCTGTATATGCTGAAGAAAAGCCAGAAGGTATTGTATTTGGACATACAGCACTTGGTAAAGATTTATCACCAAAATTAGCAGCGAAGCTTGAAGCTGGTCTAGTTTCTGACGTAACTGCTTTAGATGTTGTAGGTGGAAATGTTATCTTTACTCGTCCAATTTACTCTGGTAAAGCGTTTGAGAAGAAGATTGTAACAGACGGTATCTTATTTGCGACGGTGCGTCCAAATAACATTGCGACGCTTGAAAAAGATGAGTCTCGCAGTGGTGACGTGTCCTCTATTACAGTAGATGTGAAGGATTTACGTACAATTATTCAAGATGTCGTCCGTAAGACGGCAGAAGGTGTTGACCTTTCTGAAGCGAAAGTTATTATCGCTGGTGGACGCGGTGTGAAGAGTGAAGAAGGATTCAAGCCATTAAAAGAGTTAGCTGACGTATTAGGCGGCGCTGTTGGAGCATCTCGCGGTGCTTGTGACGCTGAGTATTGCGATTACTCATTACAAATTGGTCAAACTGGTAAAGTTGTTACTCCAGACTTATACATTGCATGCGGTATTTCTGGTGCGATTCAGCATTTAGCTGGTATGTCTAACTCAAAAATAATCGTAGCGATTAATAAAGATCCAGAAGCAAGTATCTTTAAAGTAGCTGACTATGGTATTGTTGGCGATCTATTTGAAGTCTTACCTCTTTTAACAGAAGAGTTTAAAAAGTTAAAAGTACATTCATGATTTGAGTACCCTTGAGTTCCAAGTGAAGTACCCCTATATATAGAAAAGGTGAGAGATCCCCTGTCTCTCATCTTTTTAGTATTTAATCCGTATTTTTATATAGTATAAAGGAACACTTTTTTGTTACAATACATAACGATACATATTATTCGCCACGTATATAAGTTAATGATATACTCTTGGTAGAATATACTTGAAGGAGGAAATAAAATGGCAATTGTAAATGCAAATGACCAAAGCTTCGCAGCTGAAACTAGCGAAGGTGTTGTATTATTAGATTTCTGGGCACCTTGGTGTGGACCTTGTAAAATGATCACTCCTGTATTAGAGGAAATTGATGCAGAACTAGGCGAAAAAGTAAAAGTAGTAAAAGTAGACGTGGATGAAAACCAAGAAACTGCTCGTCAATTCGAAGTAATGAGCATTCCAGCTCTTTTCGTATTAAAAGACGGTAAAGTAGTTGATCAAGCGTTAGGTTACAAACCGAAAGAAGCGTTAGTAGAATTAGTTTCTAAACACTTCTAAAATAAAGGGCTACCATTTGGTAGCTTTTTTTATTTTCCTTTTTTACACCTTTCCGTTACAATAAAGGAACGTATGTTGGGTGTTTTGGCATAGTATGTTTTCATGTGAAAATAAAGATGCTAAGCATGTAGAAATGGAGGGTAACGAGTGCACGAACATTTAAAAGAAAAATTGGCTATTTTACCAGATCAACCTGGTTGTTATTTAATGAAAGATAAGCAAGGAACGGTTATATATGTCGGAAAGGCAAAAGTGCTTAAAAATCGTGTGCGCTCGTACTTTACTGGTTCGCATGATGGAAAAACACTGCGGCTTGTAGGAGAAATTGTAGATTTTGAATATATTGTAACCTCCTCAAATCTAGAGGCTCTCATTTTAGAGTTAAACTTAATAAAAAAACATGATCCAAAATATAATATTCAATTAAAAGATGATAAAACATATCCTTTTATTAAAATTACAGCTGAGAAACAGCCGCGATTACTTATTACGCGAAATGTAAAAAGGGATAAGGGGAAGTATTTTGGCCCTTATCCGAATGCACAATCAGCTCATGAAACGAAAAAACTGCTAGATCGTATGTATCCGCTTCGTAAGTGCTCAAATATGCCAGATAAAGTTTGTTTATATTATCATATGGGTCAATGTTTAGCGCCTTGTGTGAAAGAAGTGACGGAAGAACAAAACAAAGAAATTGTAGATGAAATTATTAAGTTTCTAAATGGTGGACATAAAGAAGTTCGTTCAGAATTAGAAACAAAGATGTATGAAGCTTCAGAGAAACTAGAATTTGAACGTGCAAAAGAGTTGCGGGATCAAATTGCTCATATCGATGCGATTATGGAAAAACAAAAGATGATTATGAGTGACTTAGTGGATCGTGATGTGTTTGGGTATGCAGTTGATAAAGGATGGATGTGTGTTCAAGTTTTCTTCGTTCGAAAAGGAAAGCTAATTGAACGTGATGTTTCTATGTTTCCAATCTACGATGAACCAGAAGAGGGATTTTTAACATTTATCGGTCAATTTTATGAGAACAGCAGTCATTTTAAGCCGAAGGAAATTGTCGTTCCAGGAAGTATAGACTCAGAGTTAGTAGAGCGCTTTTTAGAAGTTGAAGCGACACAGCCGAAACGTGGTAAGAAAAAAGATCTTGTAGAATTAGCAAATAAAAATGCGAAGATTGCTCTTGAAGAGAAATTCTACTTAATTGAACGTGATGAAGAGCGAACGATTAAGGCGGTAGATCATTTAGGGAAGCAGCTCGGGATTGAAACACCTTATCGTATTGAGGCGTTTGATAACTCAAATATTCAAGGGACAAATCCTGTTTCTGCAATGATTGCTTTTATCGATGGGAAACCAGCTAAGAAAGAATATAGGAAATATAAAATTAAAACGGTTCAAAGACCAGATGATTATGAGTCTATGAGAGAAGTTGTGAGACGCCGTTATACAAGGGCACTGAAAGAGAGTTTGCCTTTACCAGATTTAATCATTATTGATGGTGGAAAAGGGCATCTGGCAGCTGTAAGTGATGTTCTAGAAAACGAACTCGGTTTATATATTCCGATGGCAGGGCTTGTAAAAGATGACAAACATAAAACCTCCCATTTAATTATTGGAGATCCACCTGAACCTGTGATGCTTGAGCGAAATAGCCAAGAATTTTATTTATTGCAGCGCATTCAAGATGAAGTGCATCGATTTGCGATTACATTCCATCGTCAATTACACGGGAAATCTGTCATTCAATCGGCACTGGATGATATTCCTGGAATTGGAGATAAACGAAAAAAGATATTGTTGAAACATTTTGGTTCATTAAAGAAGATGAAAGAAGCTTCTTTAGCTGAATTTGTCGAAGCGGGTATGCCGAAAAATGTTGCAGAGACGATTTATACTTATTTAACAGATAAGAAGACGTTGTAGTTTACAACGTCTTCTGTTTTTTGGTATAATTTCTGAAGATTTAAAATAAATCTAACTGAATGAAAATACAAAAAAGTCAACTAAACTTATATGTCTAGTTGACTGTAGGTAATGCTACACTTCAATGAGATCTTTTATATCCCATTTCACAAGAAATGTAATAGAGTCTGAACGTTTTTTCTTTTCTTCATAGGACTCTGCAACGACGTTTCGTTGCTTTTGAATTTGTTCAGCGATGAATCCAGCTTCTAATTGATAAGAAGAATGTCTGTTTTGTTTTTGACGTTCAGCAATGAGTGTGCCTTTAAGTTGGAACTGCATTTCACGACGCTTATGTTCAATAATGCTTAAAGTGCCCCAGCCAGCTTTTTCAAAGAACTGAATGACTTCTTCAATTGTTTCTAGTGGATATTTTCTTGCAAGGTTTCTACCAGACCAGTATAAAATACTATCTAAATCGTTACCGATTAAATCAGGTAGTAATTCTTCACGTAGCAATTCATAAGCGAAGGCGTTCAATGAAACATCTTCTAAAGATGTTGTATCGATTGTATTTTTACTCACAATATTCCCCTCTTTCTATAGGGATTATTATATAACATTTCTCGTTTATAAAAACAGATTTTTCTTTGGGGAAATCTGAATATATAAGAAGGGAAAAAGAATTGGCAAATTATATGCAAATTATGTATACGTTTTCTTGACGCTTCGACAAAAATAGGGGTAAAATGAACTTGTTATCAAATTATGCTGAAATATTTCGAATAATTTTTTCAGTTTTTCTTATGCCAATAGTGAAAAAACATTATTGTTGTAAATTAATCTGAAAACAGCAGTCAAACATTCAAGGGGGTAATGGGGACATGAAAGGCCGCGAGTATACGTTTCGTAAGTGGCACTCATTAATGGGGGTCATCCCGGTTGGTGTCTTTTTGACGCAACATCTAATTGTAAACAACTTTGCAACAAGAGGAGCAGAGGCTTTTAACAAAGCTGCAGGCTTTATGGAGCTCCTTCCATTCCGGTATGCGCTAGAAATTTTCATCATCTTTTTACCTATACTGTACCATGCTATATATGGCTTATATATTGCATTTACAGCTAAGAACAATGCGGTATCTTACGGTTATTTCCGTAACTGGATGTTCGTCTTCCAACGAATTTCAGGTATCGTTACGCTGATCTTCATTTCTTGGCACGTCTGGGAAACTCGTATTCAAGCAATGTTAGGTAAAGAGGTAAACTATGATATGATGGCAGATATTTTGAACAATCCATTTATGTTTGGTTTCTATTTAGTTGGTGTTGTTTCAACGATTTTCCACTTTGCAAATGGACTATGGACATTCTGCATAAGCTGGGGAATTACAGTATCTCCACGTTCACAAAGAATCTCTACTTATGTAACATTAGCTATTTTCTTAGGTCTATCTTATGTAGGTGTGAGTGCATTATTAGCGTTCATCGATCCACAGCTAGCAAACCAGTAAGGAGTGGGAGAGCATGAAAGGGAAACTTATAGTAGTCGGCGGTGGCTTGGCCGGCTTAATGGCAACGATTAAAGCGGCAGAAGCAGGAGTAAATGTTGAACTATTTTCTTTAGTACCAGTAAAACGTTCACATTCTGTATGTGCCCAAGGTGGAATTAACGGTGCCGTAAATACGAAAGGTGAAGGGGATTCTCCATGGATCCACTTTGACGATACAATTTATGGTGGGGACTTCTTAGCGAACCAACCGCCAGTTAAAGCAATGTGTGAAGCAGCACCTGGTATCATTCATTTAATGGACCGTATGGGTGTTATGTTCAACCGTACGGAAGAAGGACTTCTTGATTTCCGTCGTTTTGGTGGAACGCAACATCACCGTACAGCATTTGCTGGTGCAACAACTGGACAGCAATTACTATACGCATTAGATGAGCAAGTACGTCGTCACGAAGTAGCAGGACTTGTAACGAAATATGAAGGTTGGGATTTCTTACGAGCTGTTGTTGATGACGAAGGTGTGTGCCGAGGAATCGTTGCACAAGACTTACAAACAATGGAGATTAAAAGTTTCCAAGCTGATGCCGTGATTATGGCAACAGGGGGCCCTGGTATCATCTTTGGAAAATCAACTAACTCTATTATTAATACAGGTACAGCAGCTTCTGCTGTATATCAACAAGGCGCATATTATGCAAACGGCGAGTTCATTCAAATTCATCCAACGGCAATTCCTGGAGACGATAAGTTACGTCTTATGAGTGAATCTGCACGTGGTGAAGGTGGCCGTGTTTGGACATATAAAGATGGTAAACCATGGTACTTCCTAGAAGAAAAATATCCGGCTTACGGAAACCTTGTACCTCGTGATATTGCAACGCGTGAAATCTTTGACGTTTGCGTAGAGCAAAAACTAGGTATTAACGGTGAAAACATGGTGTACTTAGATCTTTCTCATAAAGATCCGAAAGAACTAGATATTAAACTTGGTGGAATTATTGAAATCTATGAGAAGTTTACAGGTGATGATCCTCGTAAACTACCAATGAAAATCTTCCCAGCAGTTCACTATTCAATGGGCGGACTATGGGTTGATTATAAGCAGATGACAAGTATTCCAGGTTTATTTGCAGCAGGTGAGTGTGATTATTCTATGCACGGTGGTAACCGCCTTGGTGCGAACTCACTATTATCAGCAATTTACGGTGGTATGGTAGCAGGACCGAACGCGATTGAGTATATGAAAGGTCTTTCTAAATCGTCTGATGCTGTTTCATCTACTGTATATGAGCAAAATGAATTAATCGAAACAGAGAAATTTAACAATATTTTAACGCTTGATGGTAACGAAAATGCATATGTTCTTCATAAAGAGCTTGGAGAATGGATGACAGATAACGTTACAGTAGTTCGTGAAAATAAAAAGCTACTAGAAACTGATGCGAAAATTGAAGAGTTAATGGCGCGTTACAAACGCATTAACATTAACGATACAGCGAGATGGAGTAACCAAGGTGCTTCATTTACACGCCAACTTGCAAATATGTTTGAGTTAGCACGTGTTATTACAATTGGCGCATATAACCGTAATGAGAGCCGCGGGGCGCATTACAAACCTGAATTCCCAAATCGTGATGATGCAAACTTCTTAAAAACTACGATGGCGAAATTTGAAGGAGAAGGAAATGCACCAGCATTCCATTACGAAGAAGTGGATGTTTCATTAATTAAACCACGTAAACGTGACTATTCTTCAAAACATGATGTAGCTGCTAAGGGTGAAGAGAAGGGGGATAAGCAACATGTCTGAGAAAACAATCCGCCTCATCATTACGAGACAAGATGGACCAGATGCACAAGAGTTTGACCAAGAGTTTGAAATCCCATATCGTCCAAATATGAACATTATCTCGGCACTGATGGAAATTCGTCGTAATCCTGTTGATTCAAAAGGAAACCAGACGACTCCGATTGCATGGGATATGAACTGTTTAGAGGAAGTATGTGGCGCATGTTCGATGGTGATTAACGGAAAACCACGTCAATCATGTACAGCTCTTATTGATCAGTTAGAACAACCAATTCGCTTAAAGCCGATGAAGACATTCCCAGTTGTACGTGACTTACAAGTTGACCGTAGTCGCATGTTTAACGCTCTAAAACGCGTTAAAGCTTGGATTCCAATTGATGGTACGTATGACTTAGGACCAGGACCAAGAATGCCTGAGAAGAAACGTCAATGGGCTTATGAGCTTTCAAAATGTATGACATGTGGTGTTTGCTTAGAATCATGTCCAAACGTAAATAGTAAATCTGACTTTATTGGACCAGCACCGTTATCACAAGCTCGTTTATTCAACTCACATCCGACGGGTGAAATGCATAAAGCAGATCGCTTACGTGCAATTATGGGAGATGGAGGACTTGCAAACTGTGGTAACTCTCAAAACTGTGTGCAATCATGTCCAAAGGGTATTCCATTAACAACTTCAATTGCGGCATTAAACCGTGATACAACAATTCAATCGTTTAAAGATTTCTTTGGTAGCGACAATAACTATTAATAAATATTGCCTCTTCATGTTGAAGAGGCAATATTTATAGCTTTATTTTTCTGTTTATTCTGTTTATTTTGAGGGCGAAAAGGAGAGGAAACAATGAAGAGGATTTCTTATATTGAAGACTTTGAGCGATGGGAAAGTGGTTTTTCATTTTACAATCCTGTAAAAGTTCGTTTTGGTGAAGTAGATATGTTTGGGCATGTAAATAATGTCGTTGCCTTTACCTATTTTGAAGAAGCACGTATCGCATTGTTTAAAGAACTTGGATTTATGCAAGAATGGACGCATGAATCTTCAGAAACGATGATCGTTGTTGCAGATTTACAATGTAATTTTATTAAGCAAATATATTTTGATGAACAGTTGAAGGTATATGTAAAAGCGGGATCGGTTGGGAATTCTTCTTTAGATTTGCATTACATGGTGAAGAATGCAGAAGGAGAAGTTTGTTTAGTCGGTCGTGGAATGATGGTTCAAGCATCGAAAAAAACGGGAAGAGGCGAACCGTGGCCTGAAGAGTGGAAGAAAAAATTACTATAATGATAGATTGAAATAAAAATAAGAGAGCAATTTGCTCTCTTATTTTTTGTCTTTCATTGCTTCTTCTAATGTTAAATGATGTTTATATATGTATGTGGCGTATGGGTTACCAACGTAGCGTAAATGCCACGGTTCATATGAATATTCTGTTGTTTCTGTTTTATCTTCTAAATAACGAATGACAAAGCCGAATTCATGAGCATGTTCCGCAACCCATTTTCCTTCTGCTGTCTCTCCGAAGATAGGCTCTAATTGGAATTTAGCAGATTTTGAACTAATATCCATTGCTAAACCAGTTTGATGTTCACTCGTACCAGGAATGGCACTTACTGAATCAGCTTCAGCTTTTCCTTGACGTCTAACGTATGTATCATGTAATGATTTTTGGCGTTTGTATGAACGATAACCAGATACGGCTGTAAGTTCGAGTCGTTCTTTCTTTGCCGCTTCAAACATATTTTCAAGCGCATCTGCAGCATCTTTACGCAGCAATGTTTTTTCTTTATCTTTTGGACTAGTAAATGGTACATTAGGTCTTGTTAAGTCTTCAGGTATGTATCCGTCTGGTAGTTTTCGATGTTTATTCACTAAGACAAGGTTAGACTCTGGATTTGTTACAACGGAAAAATCATTCTCTAGCTTCTTTGCAGTATGATCAGCTTTTGGAAAAGCAGGAATCTCTTCTTTTTGGTGATTACTATGCTGTTGACTTTCGACAGCTTTCGCCTCATTTTGTAGTGGTGATTTAGAACTAAAGTAAGCGAAAGAAGTGATACCGATTACAATAGTAGTGGCAGAAATAATGATTATCTTTTTCATGATACCTTGTAATCACATTCCTTTCTTAATAAAATATGTATCGTTTTTTATTATAAGTCTAGTTTACTGAAAAAGAAATATAAGAGTCGTAACGTAATAGAAATGCAAAGAAAATGTCAGAAAATGTGTGAAATTGTAGTATTTTTTCATTTAATTCATTTCTTATCTTTCATGAAATGAATTTTTTATGTAATATATATACATAAGAAGATGTAGCGATTATCGAGAATAAAGAACTTCTTGTATAGACTAGGAGTGAATGGGAATGGATTTTGCAACAATTATTGGACTTATTTTAGGATTTGTAGCGGTAGTAGTAGGGATGGTCGTCAAGGGCGCTGACATAAATGCCTTATTGAATCCTGCCGCAGCATTAATTATTTTTATCGGTACATTTGCTGCAGTATGTATAGCATTTCCGATGAATCAACTAAAAAGGGTTCCAAAATTATTTAAAGTTCTTTTTGGTTCAAATAAAAAGGATTTAAGTTATGAACAGTTGCTAGAATTATTTGTTCATTGGACATCAGAGAGTAGAAAATACGGTATTTTGTCTTTAGAGCAACAATTAGACAAAATTCAAGATGAATTTCTTTTGCGTGGTATGAAATTTGTGATTGATGGCGTATCCGCAGAAGATTTAGAGCAGATTTTAGAAGCTGAATTAGAAGCAATTGAAGAAAGGCATGCAAAAGGAGCAGCAATTTTTTCTCAAGCTGGTACGTATGCACCGACATTAGGGGTTTTAGGTGCTGTTATTGGACTTGTAGCTGCACTTGGCAATTTAACTGATATTGAAAAGTTAGGTCATGCTATTTCGGGTGCGTTTATTGCAACGATTTTTGGTATTTTTTCAGGCTATGTACTATGGCATCCATTTGCAAATAAATTAAAGCAAAAATCTGCAGCTGAATTAGAGAAAAAACGTTTAATTATTGATTGTTTATTAATGTTACAAGAGGGTACATATCCGTTTATTATGAAGAACCGCATTTTAGGTGCACTTTCTGCAACTGAGCGTAAAAAGCTAGAAAAAGGAGCAGAAAAAAATGCGGAGTAAAAAAAATCGAAGAGGCAAAAAGAAAAAACACGAAGAACATATCGATGAAACTTGGTTAATCCCTTATTCTGATATGTTAACGTTGTTATTTGCATTGTTTATCGTTTTATTCGCAATGAGTAGTATAGATGCTGCGAAGTTCAAACAGATGGCAGTTGCTTTTCGAAGTGAATTAGCCGGTGGAACAGGAAATAAAGAATTTTTGAGTGATCAAAAGCCGAATGAAGAGAAAGAGTTATCAGCAAGCAGCCTTGAGGCAGAACAAGCAAAAAAACAAGAAGAAGCTAGAGCGAAAGAAAAAAAAGAGATGGATGAATTGAAAGCATTACAAAAAAAGATTGATCAATATATTAATGAAAAACAATTATCCTCTTCTTTTCAAACTAAATTAACTGAAAAGGGATTAATGGTAACAATATTAGAGAATATACTGTTTGATTCGGGGAAAGCAGATGTGAAGTTAGAATCACTAGGGATTGCAAAAGAGATGTCTAGCTTACTTGTTTCAGCGTCACCTCGTGAGATTACAGTATCTGGTCATACGGATAATGTTCCTATTGCCAATGCGCAGTTTGCATCGAACTGGGAATTAAGTACGCAGCGTGCAGTTAATTTTATGCAAGTATTACTCCAAAATAAAGAATTACAACCAGAAAAATTTAGTGCGATTGGTTACGGAGAATACCGTTCAATTGCTCCAAACGATACACAAGAAGGAAAGGCAAAGAATAGGCGTGTGGAAGTGTTTATCTTGCCTTTAACAGAGAAGGGAAAATAAAGAGGATGGCGAATGCCATCCTCTTTTATTTTGCATCAAATGATTTTAAGTTGTCGCGACGGATTTTATCTTTTTGTGCATCTGACTTTTTGAAATCATAATCATATAAAGCGCCTTCCCAATCACCGTACATTGGATTAGGGAAAATAATAAATTTCTCACCAAATTGTGCTTTTGAATCTGCAACTGTTTGATTGCGATCTTTTACAGAGTTCCCATCAAAACCAGTGAAATCAGATAAGTTATCACCGAAGAATAAGACGATATCATGTGTTTGTGAAACGAGTTCACGGCGCTTTTCTTTACCTTTTTCTTTCGGATCTTGTAGTAATATATGTTCTTTCGTTGCTTGAGGAGCACCTACACGCTCAAGATTTTTAATTGTTGCATCTAGTTGGTTCGTTTTACGATTTGAGATGTAGTAAATATCTACACCTTTAGACTCTGTATATTTTAAGAAATCAATTGCGCCTGGAAGGGCTTCAGCTTCAGCCTTATTAATCCAATCATCCCATTTATACGGATAGCCTTTTCCTGTTTTTACGCTCATTGCTTGATGAGGACTGTTGTCTAAAACAGTTTCATCTAAATCAAGTACGATAGCAGGTTTTTTTTCTGTCCCTTTTGCAAGAGCTGCATCAAGCTTCAATTGACCGATATTGTATCCTTGGTAGTAAAGTGCTTTCGTTTCACCAGCTGTTTGATACCATAAATCAGCCATTAATTGCTGTTCTGTTAATTTTACTTTTTCTTCTTTTGCCACAGTTTTCTCTGGTGTTCCTGAACATGCTACAAGCGATGTAGATAGAACCGCTACAGATAATAAAGTGGTAATACCCCTCTTCATTTTCATATGTATCCTCCTTGATGTTAGAAAATCATCTTATATTATATATTAAAATATAAAAAATTTTTTATGAACATTTGCATATTGTCTTTTGTATATATAGTAGTATGTCCTATATTAGAAAGATGAGAAAAATGATGGAAATCATTTTGACAACTTTTATTGTCGAAATGACAATTATAATTGACAAACGAAAAGATATTATTTACAATTTTAACTAAATAGAACAAATGATGGGTTAAGGAGATGTTACATATTAAGAGGATGAAGTGTAGTGCTATATTTTATCCTGAATAAACATAGTCTTTGAAAGAGAGTATGAATGATATTAAAGGGGAGGCTTTATACTTTGAGTTTACAAATTCAAAACTTAACGAAACAATTTGGGGAATCAAAAGCAGTGAACGGTTTGCAAATTTCGTTACCAAAAGGTGAAGTGCTAGGATTACTTGGACGAAATGGTGCAGGGAAAACAACGACAATCAAAATGCTTCTCGGATTATTAACGCCTAATGAAGGCTCTATTACATGGGATGGAAAATCATTTGGGACTAGTGGGGTAACAATTGGTTATTTACCAGAAGAAAGAGGTTTATATACAAAAAGTAGAGTAATAGACCAGTTGCGATATTTTGGTAGATTAGAAGGAATGACGAAAAAAGAAGTAGATCTTGCTATTGATCACTGGTTAGAGCGATTAGCGATACCAGAATATAAATTTAAAACGGCAGGAGAGCTTTCAAAAGGAAATCAGCAAAAAATCCAATTAATTGCGGCTCTTCTTCATAATCCTGAACTTCTCATTTTAGATGAACCATTTAGTGGACTGGATCCAGTTAATGCTGGAATGTTAGCTAGCATTATTGAAGAACAAGTACAGAGCGGAAAGACAATTATTTTATCCAGTCATCGTATGGAACAAGTAGAGGCTTTTTGCCAACATGTATGTATTTTGAAAAAAGGCGAAGCAGTCGTAAAAGGCCAGTTAAGTGATATTAAAAAAGAATACGGTTTCCGCAATTTAACGATTGAAGATACAGAAGAGAATGCGAAGGGATTAGAAGCTATTCATGTATCGTATGAAAAACAACAAGGTCTTCTTTATGTGCAAGTACAAGATGATGCAGAAGCTCTAAAGATTTTACAACAGTTGCAAGAACAAGGTGTTACCTTACGACAATTTAAAATGTTAGAGCCGACGTTAAACGAAATCTTTGTAGAGAGGGCGAAATAACGATGCGTAAATTTTCTCACGTATTTTCATTTTATTTCAGGGAAGCATTTTTATCTAAAAAATCATTAATTACGAGTGCGATTTTATTTTTAGTTGTGTTTGGACTTTTCGCATTTAATCATTTTACTGCTGATAACGATAAAGGAAAAGATAAAATTGCCGTAGTAACGGAAAGCGATACTTATAAAGTGCAAGAAAGTGATGTAACACAGTTACTTCCGTCTGCTAAAGTAACTGTAGAAAACAAGGATAAATTTAATGAGCTACGTAAGCAAGTGGAAGATGGGGATTTAGACGGTTTATTCCATATTACAGAAAAGAATGGTATTCCGGAAGTGACGTATATGTATAGTGGTTTTCCGAGTCAATCAACTGCTACACTTATGGCGAGTTATTTAAAGGAACAGTATACAGCGGTAATGATTGAAAAAAATAATGTATCTGCCGAAGTAGCAAAACAGTTACAGATGGAAATTCCGTTAAAACAAGAAGCAGTAAAGGATCATGCATCTTCCTTTGGAATTGGTTATGTTTTCTCGTTTGCTTTATATATGTTTATTATTGTGTTTGGAACTGCAATTGGAATGACGATAGCATCTGAAAAATCATCCCGTGTTATGGAGTTAATGCTTCCGAAAGTAAAACCATTAACAATGCTACATGCCAAAATTTTAGCAATTGTTTCTAGTGCTTTACTATTACTAGTTATTGCTTCCTTCGGTTTTCTTGTACCATATTTATTAGGTTGGGTAGATTTAGAAAACGCATCTTTAATAGGACTTACATTAGACTTCTCTAAATTGGATGCAGTAGTAATTAGTATGTTCGTTGTATATTTTGTTACGGGCTACTTACTATATGCAATGCTATATGCAGCAGTTGGGGCTGTTGTATCAAAAATTGAGGATGTGCAATCTCTTTCGTTCCCAATTACAATGTTAGGTATAGCAGCATTTTTCATTAGTATTAAATCATTATTTGATCCAAATAGTACATTAGCTATAGTTAGTTCATACATTCCATTCTTTACACCTATGGTTACTTTTTCAAGACTTGTAGCTGGAGAAGCGGGTGCTGTAGAAGTTGGTGTGACGTTAGTAATTTTATTGGTGACTATTGTTATCGTCAATATGCTTGCAAGCCGCATTTACGTAAACGGTGTAATGAATTACTCAGATAAAGTGAAATTTAAAGATTTAGCGAAGTTTATAAAGCGTCAATAATGAAAGAAAAGTATGATTTCCTATTGGAATCATGCTTTTTCTTTATGTATAAATTAAAAATAGTATATAATAATAAGAGTCGTCTTTTAATAGAATGAATAAAAAGGAGGGTGTGCAGATGGGGATTAGTAGTCGTTTTACAGTAGGTGTTCATATGCTGACATTACTTGCTATAGATCGAAACTCTCGCTGTACCTCTGAATGGATTGCTGGTAGTGTGAATACAAATCCGGTTGTGATTCGTCGCATTACAGGAATGTTGAAGAGAGCAGGACTTGTTGATGTACAAGCTGGTAAAGGTGGTACGACACTTGCTCGTGATTTAGAAGAAATTACATTACTTGATGTATATAAAGCAGTGGAAGTTGTAGAAGAAGGACAGCTATTTTCCTTCCATGAAAATCCCAACATTGAATGTCCAGTAGGAGCTAATATTCAATCAGTACTAGAAATTATTTTAATGCAAGCGCAAGAAGCGATGGAAAACGTACTTGCAAATGTAAAGGTAGATCAATTAGTTGCAAATTTAAAGTCTAAAATGAAAGAATAAAAAAGCGAGCATCCTCATAATGAGGGCTCGCCTTTTTTTATTCAGAAATATTGAAAATTCTATTTTTCAGTATTTAAAATAAATTTACCAACAATAGCTGCTACGATACCACCAAGAATTGGTGCAACGATGAATACCCATAGTTGAGAAAGTGCTTCTCCGCCAGCGAATAAAGCTGGTGCGATACTACGAGCTGGGTTAACAGAAGTTCCAGTTAACGGAATTCCTAATAAGTGAACTAAAACTAATGTGAAACCAATTACTAATCCTGCTAGAGAAGAACTTCCTTTTTTACCTGTAACAGCAACGATAACTAAAATGAATACGAAAGTTAAAATAAATTCAACTAGAAATGCTCCAGATAAACCAAGAGTTCCAAAACCATTTTGTCCTAAATTATCTAAAGGTGTTTTAGCAGAGCGTAAAATTGTTACTAACGTTGCAGTTCCTAATAAACCACCTAAAATTTGAGCTAATACATAATAACAAAGTTCCATAGCGTTCATTCTTTTGTTGATGAACATAGCTACTGATACTGCTGGGTTAATGTGACATCCAGAAATTGTTCCGATGCTATATGCCATAGCCACAATAGATAGACCGAAAGCCATAGCGATTCCTAATGTTCCAATTCCTTCAATTCCGCCGCCAATGACAGCTACTCCAGTTCCGAATAATACAAGTACAAATGTACCAATAAATTCAGCGATTGCTTTTTTTAACATAATTTACCTCCTAATATTGCGCATGAAACGTATTATAACATAGGTTTTAGTATAAACAGCTAATGAAATACTATTCTGATAAGGCGAAATAGGGGGACAATAAAAAAAGAGTATGGTTCTTTGTTAGAGAACCATACTCTTTTTTATGCTGTTTTTTTCTGCTTAACGATTGGAACAGATCGATTTAAAATGCTATTTGCAACCATTCCTAACATAATAATAATCATTCCAAGTAGGGAAAGACCACGAGGGAATGAACCATTCAAGAAAACAATTTCGCCGAGCACGGTAAAGACCATCGTTCCAGCTTGCGTTGCTTCAACTGCCCCAAGTAGAGCGAGGTTATCTTTGGCTAAATCAGTAGCGAAGAAAAACGTCATTGTCGCAATAACGCCGGAACATAATGCTAACAAAAATCCTTGCATCATTTGGCTTGATGTTGGAATACCGGTAGTAGAAAATCCATATATACCAAGTAAAATTGTTATAGGTAGACTTCCGATTGCCATTCCTAATACACGCTGGAACGTATCAAGACGTCCGCCAACAAGTTCCATCATTTTTCGGTTGCCAAACGGATATAAGAATGCTGCTACTACGACAGGTAAAAAACCTGAAATGAACTGAGTCATTGTAATATGACCTGCTGCAGTCGCTTGCATACAAATTACACCAAGTAAAATAAATAATGCAACATATAAACTGCGAAGCGGGATTTTTCCACGTACAAGTTTTGTGCCTGATTTCGTTTCTATTTTAACGAAAAATAGTGGTGATAAGAGTAAGCCTGCTAATATCGTAACTTGCCAAGTTCCAGCAACGAGCCAAGCTGGAGAAAAGACAGCTGCAAAACTTAATAAAGAATAGAAACCAATACCAGCAACGGAACCCCATCCGATCCATGCCAATGGATGTTTCTTTAATTCTTCCCATAACCCCCTTAAGTTTTTGCGAAATAAAACAATAAGGAATAAAATAGGGAGAGCAAATAAAAAACGGAAGGAAGCTGTCCAAGCCCAGCTCGATCCAGATACATTCATCGCTCGATTAATAATAAAGGTTGCGGAAAAAAAGGCTGATGATAAAAGGCCTAATAAAATTGCGCGCATGAAGTATAGCACTCCTTTCGGAATTTGATGATTATATATAGTATAATATACTTAAAAATAATAAAAGTAAACTATTTTATACTTTAAGGTGGTTTTATAGATGAAAGAACATGAAGATATGCAAACGAAAGAAGTCATTCAGCAAGTAGGTCAGCTGTTAAGACAAATTCGAAATGAACAAAAATTAAGTTTAGAAGAATTAGCCCAAAAAACAGGGGTTAGTAAATTAACATTAGGAAAGATTGAAAGAGGCGAAACGAATCCGACGTTAGCGGTCATTTGGAAAATAACGAAAGGGTTATCGATTCCTTTATCCAGATTGATGGTTGTTGGAGAACCTGTAGCTGTGGCGCGCTGCGGAGAAGGATTTGCAGTAGATGTAGGACAAGCATGGCATTTAGAAACGATGTTCCGCTATACGAAGGAAACGGGGATGGAAATGCACCGTGCTTGTTTAAGATCGAATAGTATATATGAACCAGAAGCTCATCATGAAGGTGCTATTGAGCTTGTAACAGTAATGAAAGGGAAAGTATCGATTCAAGTAGAAAGCGATGTATACGAATTAAATGAGTTTGACTCTATTCAATTTGAAGCGAATAAAAAACATAGTTATAAAAATGAAGAAGATGAAGTAGCAGTATTACATTTAACGATGAAATATTCTTCATGAAAAAATCCCCTATAGAAAAATCTATAGGGGGATTTTTTGTACGCTATGCTCAAATATATGAAAGAATGTTATTAGTAAGAGCGTGGCATAAGTAATAAACAAATAAAATAAACTAAAAACCCCGTCCCAAAACATAAAATAGCAATGACCCAAAGTATGCGAATGAGAGTAGAGCTAATATCAAAATATTCCCCTAAACCACCGCATATACCAAATAGCATTTTATCAGTTTCGGATTTACATAATCTTTTTGACATCTTCAAATCCACTCCTTTTTATACCAAGCTATATACTTCTATTCTATATGGAAATTTATGAGAAGACTATGAGGTTGTATGACATTTTTTTTAGGGAACAGTCGTATTAATTGTCTTAATTTTCAGTTGATATTATAGTAAGAGGTAACTTTTAATAAAGGGTGGGGGAAATAGAGATGACAGTATATTGGTTGACTAATGTAATGCTTGAATCAGGGTATACATATGAAGAGGGGAGAATTTCCCAAACAGAAACAGAGTTATGTAGTTTACTCATTGAAGATGGACGAATTAAAAAAATGATAGCAGGGGCTGTTCAAGAGGAAGGAGTATTAATTCTTGATGCTAATCGTTTATTAATTTTGCCAGCTTTCGAAGAGATGCATATTCATATTGATAAGACGTATTATAGTGGTCCTTGGAAAGCATGTATGCCAGCAGAGAATATTTTTACGCGTTTTAATGAAGAAGAGAAAATTTTGCCGAAGCAACTAGCAACTGCTCAAGATAGGGCGGAAAATATGCTAGCGTTATTGCTTCAAAATGGTGCAACGAATATTAGAACGCATTGTAATGTTGATCCGGTAATTGGACTTGGTAATTTGGAGGCGACGTTAGAGGCGTTAGAAACATATAAAAATCAGGTTTCTGGTAGAATCGTTGCTTTTCCGCAACATGGATTATTGCGCAGTAATTCTGTGCAACTTGTGAAAGATGCGATGCGTATGGGTGCACATCTAGTCGGTGGAGTGGATCCAGCTACAGTGGATAATGATATTGAAAGATCATTACATACCATTATGGATATCGCAGTAGAATTTAATGCAGATGTTGATATTCATCTGCATGATGCGAATAATCTTGGGACGTTTACGATGAAGCGATTGGCAAGTTTAACAGAAGAAGCGGGATGGCAAGGTCGCGTAACAATTAGTCATGCACTTGGACTTGGTGGTGTTACGGATAAAGAAGCTGAAGAAGTGGCAGAAAGATTAGCTGCTTTAAACATTGATATTACTTCAACGGTGCCAATTGGAAAACAAGTAATCCCAATTCCGTTATTAGATAAAAAAGGTGTGAAAGTTTCATTAGGAAATGATAGTATTACTGATCATTGGTCACCGTTTGGAACGGGCGATATGCTGCAAAAGGCAAATCGATTGGCGGAACGTTTTGGGTGGAGTGACGAAAGGTCTTTAGGAAAAGCCCTTCGCTTTATTACGGGAGGAAAAGAAACGTTAAACAATGAAGGGAAGCGAGTATGGCCGAATGTAGGAGATGAAGCGAGTTTTGTTTTGACGAATGCAACATGTACTGCTGAAGCGGTAGCGCGTCAAACAGAGAAGTGCTTCGTTGTACATAAAGGAAATATTGTTGTTGGTAGTTTAAATGAGGTGGAATTAAATAATCTTGTGTAAAAGAATCGTTTGAATGTTTTGAGGAGGGTTCTAATTGTGAGTGTAGAACTCTTCTTTTTTGTGTTTACAATATATTTCTTATAGGTTAGCTAGGAAGGGTGAAAAATTTGGACAATCAACATAATCAAAATCATATTATGGGAACTTTGCAATGGTTTATATTTTTATTAGCGAATTCAATCGCATTACCAATTGTCGTTGGCGGATTATTTCATCTTACGACGGAAGAGATATTTTATTTAATGCAGCGTACATTTTTTGTAGTTGGTATATCTTCTTTTTTACAAGGGTGGCTTGGACATAGACTGCCAATTGCGGATGGACCAGCCGGATCTTGGGTTGGAGTATTTACCGTACTTGCTTACGCAACGGCCGGACAAGATCAATTACATAGTACGTTGCAAATTTTAGAATTAGGAATGATAATTTCCGGTGTTGTTTTAATAGGATTAGGAGTCACTGGTTTTATCGGACGTATTTTATTTTTATTTACGCCGCTTGTGACAGGGACGTTTTTACTTTTATTATGTTTACAGTTAAGTGGTGTATTCCTAAAAGGAATGCTAGGAATTACTGCTGCTGTTTCTCAAATTGATGGATTTACAGCGATAATTGCATTTAGTATATTTCTGTTCGTTATTATACTATCTAATTTCGGAAAAGGTTTTGTCAAAAGTTACGCAGTTTTAATAGGATTAATTAGTGGATGGATTCTTTTTCTAATTGCAGGAAAAGTGACGATTCCATCTCAAGTAACTCATTTTGTGCAACTTCCACAAATGTTTGCTTGGGGAATTCCAAAATGGAATACAGGTATGGCTGTATCGAGTTTCGTTATGGTATGTATTTTAGTTTCGAATACAGTGGCAGCTATTATAGCGATTAATCAAGCTACCATTCAAAAAGGGACTATTGAACAGAAACAGTTGCAGGATGGAACGTGGGTTGGAGGGATTTCGCATATCATTTCTTCTGTATTTTCAACTGTAGGTGTCGTGCCGTTACCAGCAACGGCAGGATTTATACGTTTAACGAAACAAAAATATATACGATCGTTCTTGCTAGCATGTATGTTACTAGTCGTAATGTCGCTGTTTCCAAGTATTATTCGTTACTTAGCATCTTTACCATCGGCTGTCGCATCTGCAGTTTTAATGGCTTCGTTTGTACAGCTAATTGGGATTGGGTTTCATAATATAAAACAAGTGCCAATGAGTGAAAGGAATGTAACGGTTTTAGGAGTTGCTGTATTATTTGGAAGCGGTGTTATGTTTTTACCGTCTGGAGCACTCCAAACCTTGCCGTCTGTTATGCAATATATATTCGGAAATGGATTGTTCGTAGGTACTGTTGTCAGCATATTACTAGAACAAATATGGCGTACTGAAAAGTGAGTGGATATAAAGAGTGTGTGCACTGTATAAAAGTCTAAAATAACATGTGAAATAAAGCCCATTTTCATTCACCACCCGCACATTTCGTTCATACAATATCTTGACTAAATAAACACCCAACTTACACATACACGGCTCTGGCTTAAGCAAGGAGGGTTATACCAGTTGAAGGAAAAAGCGTATCAATCTAAACCGTTACTCACAAAAAGAGAGAGAGAAGTATTTGAATTACTGGTTCAAGATAAAACAACGAAGGAAATTGCAGGTGAACTTTTTATCAGTGAAAAAACAGTACGCAACCACATCTCAAACGCAATGCAAAAGCTAGGAGTTAAAGGACGTTCACAAGCAGTTGTTGAGCTTCTTCGCATGGGAGAGCTCGAACTATAAAAAGAAAGCCGACTTTTAAATGAAGAGTCGGCTATTTTTCTGTTTATATTTTGAACTTAAAAAAGGTATCTCAGACTTTGAGAGGGAAGATATGTTTAAGAAAGAGACGTTAAAAAATAACTACTTTAGAACATGACGAGGTATTTAGGATAGGTATCTTTGTCATTCACAAATAAGAAGGTGCAAGTATGAAGTTGTATTTTAAGGATATGGAGATAGGTGAAATTAAAGATGTTTTTGGAGACATGCCATGGATGTATGGAACAATTCGTCTATACGAGAATAGTAAACCGTTCCAAAAATATTTTCGTGAGATGGTAGATGAAGATAGTGTATTTGATTTTGAAAGCATAGACCCTGAATTTTTATATGAAGAAAATTGGTCAATTTTTGATGAGGACAATCAGCGGCATTTAGGGATTGATATACCTGCTATTCATATGGAGGATAATACGATTGCATGGCGTTGGAGGTAAAGCTATCGGGTTGTAAACATCTTTGTACGAAAGAATTCAAACGAGAACAACAAGCAGACTTTTATAAAAAAGGTCAGCTTGTTGTTCTCGTTTTTTTTCCGCTTACTGTATGAATGATAAGAACACTCTATACATAAATAGGTAGTAAGGAGGGGATATGTTGAAAAGGATATTGTTAGTTTCAACAAGCGCTCATGATATGAATGGACACCCGACTGGTTTGTGGTTGGAAGAGCTCGCAGCTCCTTATTATGTGTTTAAAAAGGCTAAGTTTGATGTTGATATTGTGTCGATAAAGGGCGGTAAAGTACCTATTGATAGAGTGTCTATTCCAAATGGCATACCTCGTGAATTTAAGTATGTCGCTTCTTTATTGCAAAATACGAAGCTGATCTCAAATGTTTATTTTTCGGATTATGATGCAGTTTTATTTGGTGGTGGGCACGGAGCGATTGTAGATTTTCCGGGTAATCCATATGTTGCAAATTTGATTGAGAACATGTACAACAATAACAGAATTGTAGCGGCTGTTTGTCACGGAGTAAGTTCTTTAGTCGGTGTGAAAAATAAGGACGGCTCGTTTTTTGTTGCCGGTCAGCGTATAACAGGTTATACAAATGATGAGGAAAAAGCTGTGCATTTAGAAAAGCGGGTGCCATTTTTATTAGAAAGTAAATTGAAAGAAGAAGGAGCTTTGTTTTATGTTGCTCCAAATTTCACACCGCATGTAGTAGTAGATGGGCGGTTAATTACAGGGCAAAACCCACAGTCTAGTATGGAAATAGGGAAAGCTATAAGAAGAGCTGTAAATAAATTATAGAAAAAATGCTCGCTACTAATAAAGGTAGCGGGCATTTTTTCTATAGTGCAAATGAAAAATACCTTAAACTAAAAAGATGTATTGAGTATAGTGACTTCATTTATAATTAATCGTGAATTTGCTATACTATTTTGTATGGACAAAAGGGGAGGCTCTTTTAATGAGAAAAGTTGCGTGTGCAAATACTTATATTAATAAAATAAAGCCCGTTATTAGAAAAACGAGTTTTAGCCAATTGAAAATAGATGAAATTGCGAAGTATATGGATATTAGTAAAGCTACTTTATATAAACGTTTTTCTTCAAAAGATGAGATTATTGAAGCTGTGGTAGAAGATTTTATGAACTACCTTCTTGAAGGAGATGCGGATAATCAAGATGAAAGTATGTCTTTTGCAGAACGTTTCCAAAAGACGTTTATTCACTCTTTGAAATGTGTGACATATATTTCTGATGTCTTTTTACAAGATTTGAAAGAGGCATATCCGCACTTATCTGATCGGTTAGTTGCTGCACAACAAAATCGTAATCATAATTTGCAAATGTTTTTTGAAGCTGGTATGGAACAAGGCTACTTTAATAAAATGAACGCACAATTATTTATGGTGCAAGATGATGTGATGTTAAGACGTATTATAGATCATTCTTTTTGTATTCAGTACGATATTACGTTAAAGAAAGCGATACTTGATTTTTATCAACTAAAGAAGTACCAACTGTTTAAACCAGAGTATATAGAAGCAATTGATGATTCGGAAATTGAAAAAGAAGTTATTGCTATTTTGCAAATGATTTCGTAAAAAAGCAGGTTTTCCTATAGTAATGGAAAACCTGCTTTTTTTATTACATGTTATTTTTTATGTGTTGTAATACTAATTCAGCTACTGGACCACCTGAAGCTGGGTTTTGACCAGTTATAACACGATTATCTTCTACAGCGTAAGCTTCCCAAGGTTGCGCGGCTTTTTCGTAAAGACCTCCATTTTTAATGAGTTCATCTTCTGTTAAAAATGGAACGAATTGATCCAATTCAACTAGTTTTTCTTCCTCATTTGAGAATCCTGTTACTTTTTTACCACTAATTAAGCGTTCCCCATTATTTAATGTGATATGAAATAAACCAGCAGCTCCGTGACAAACAGAGGAGACAATTCCGCCATTTTCATAAATGTTGCGGCTAATCATTTGAAGTTGTTTATTTTCTGGGAAGTCCCAAATTACACCGTGACCGCCTGCGTAATAAATCGCAGCGTAGTCTGCTGGATTCACTTCACTCGGTTTCATTGTAGAACCGAGACGATTCATAAATTCTTTCTTTTGATACCATTCCCAATCGATGCTCTCCGCCATTGCTAAACTATGCGGATCAATCGGTGTATAGCCACCTTGTGTGCTGACATAATCTACTGTGTAACCAGCTTCTTCAACTTTTTTAACGAAATGGACAGCTTCACCAAGCCAAAGCCCAGTCGCTCTATTTAAATTTGGATATTTTTCTACGCTCGTTAATACAACTAACATTTTTTTCTTCATCATAATCCTCCTATAATGTTTCTTCTATATAAAAGTTCTTTATTTATTTGGTTTTATTAAGTTAGAAATTGCAAATTTGAATAACCATGTCACTCCTCCTTATATCGGATTCGAAATTAGTGTATAACAATTTTTGAACAAAGTAAACTAAAAACACTAAAACAGTTCACTTTGTATATTTTTCGTTGACAAAGTGTAATGCTGAAATTATGATAGTTCCATGAATATCGAACAATATACATGCTTCGTTTCGAATTCAGTTTGTCGCGCGATACATGTATACATTTGATGAATTTGTTTAGTTGTGATAGCGGAGCTAAACAAATTTATTCTTCATTTACAGTTACTACAATCAGGAGAGGTGTTATACATGGGGAAAGATATAAGCAACCATTCAAAATGGTTTGTTTTCACATTATGTTTTATCGTTTTATTAGGACCGATGAATGCGGTTTTATTTAATGTAGCGTTAGAAGATATTGCTAATGATTTATCCATTAGTCAATCGAAAGTAAGTTGGGTTGTAGTAGGGTATTCCTTAGTTGTCGGTATTGGTTCGATGATATATGGGAAGCTGGCGGATCGTTATAGTGTAAAAAAACTATTAATTATTTCAATTATTATATTTGTAGCGGGTTCTATTATTGGATTTATGAATCAATCTTATGCGATTACCATTCTTGCAAGATTAGTGCAGGCGAGTGGGGGCGCGGCGTTTATTGCGCTTAGTATGATTGCAGTGGCAAAATTAGTTGTTCCCGATAAGAAGCCTGGTGCATTAGCGATGATTAGTTCTTCTATTGCATTAGCGATAGGTATTGGTCCTTTAGTTGGCGGGGCTATTACAAATACATTGGGGTGGCCATATTTATTTTTATTTATGGTTATTTCAGTAGTTGGGATTTTCTTGCTTATAAAATTTATGCCAGAAGAAGCGCAGCATACGGATGAAGCGTTTCATTTTGATTACATTGGAGCGGTGTTATTATTTGCGTTCATTACGACTGTTTTATTAGGTGTAAATATTAATAGTTGGCTATTTGTGTTATCGGTAGCTTTCTTATTTTTATTCACAGTTCGTATGAAGAACGCGGAGCATCCATTTATTCATATTGAGTTGTTTACAAATAAACCATTTCTTCGTTTAATAGCGGTCGGATTTATAATGAATGTGGCGCTATGTGCTAGTTTATTATTATTACCATTGCTGTTAGGAAGAGAGCACGGATTGTCTCCATTCGTTATCGGAATTGCATTGTTTATTGCATCACTCTTTGGGATTGTATCTAGTTTTATTACTGGGAAAATTGTCCCTTCGTTTGGAAATGTGAATATGATTTATGTAGCGTCTGTCATTATGATCGTTGGCTTTTTAATTTTAGGGATTATTCCAAACGGGAACATAGTCGTTATTGTGTTGGCGATTATTTTAACGTTTATGAGTTATTCAGCCATTCAAGTATCAGTAAACACATTTATACCAAAAACATTACATCCAGCTAAAGTTGGAGTCGGTCTTGGTTTATATAATTTAATTAACTTTTTCGGTATGGCATTTGGACCAGCTGTAGCGAGCAAAATTATGGAATCTACAAATAGTTATCGTTTGAATTTTATTTTGATCGTTATGTTAATTTCTGCTCATTTCTTCTTATTAATAGGAATGTCTTCTTTCCAAAAAAAGATGGAACGATAAATATGTACTTTATATAGAAGAAACCGACTTTCATATAGAAGGTCGGTTATTTTTCTGTCTTGCAAATTATGAAAAAAAGGAGCAAAATAAAAAAGTCCTAGTCTATACAGGTACAAATGAAAATTTTCATACAGAAGCAGTTTAAGTGAGCGAACTTAAAGTGTGTAAAATATAATGATAAAATAAGATGATGAATGAGAAAACGGGTGATGAAGTTGAATAGAGCAATCGGTGTTATCGATTCAGGAGTTGGCGGTTTAACAGTAGCGAAGGAATTAATTCGTCAGTTGCCGAAAGAGCGCATTATATATTTAGGGGATACAGCACGTTGCCCTTATGGTCCACGTTCTCGAGAAGAAGTGCGTCAATTTACGTGGGAAATGACGGAGCATTTACTAGATTTAAATATCAAAATGTTAGTTATTGCGTGTAATACAGCAACTGCGGTTGTATTAGAAGAGATGCAGAAACAATTACCAATTCCAGTGGTAGGAGTGATTCACCCAGGATCACGTACAGCTTTAAAAGTGACAAACACGTATCATGTTGGGATTATTGGAACAATTGGAACGGTGAAAAGTGGTGCGTACGAAGAAGCGTTAAAGTCTATTAATAACCGTGTTATGGTAGAAAGTTTAGCGTGTCCGCCTTTCGTTGAGCTTGTAGAGAGTGGGAATTTTGAAAGTGAAATGGCGTATGAAGTTGTACGAGAAACGTTGCAACCACTGAAAAATACTGATATTGATACACTTATTTTAGGTTGTACACATTATCCAATTTTAGGTCCTGTTATTAAAAAAGTAATGGGAGATAAAGTACAACTAATTAGTTCAGGTGACGAAACAGCGCGCGAAGTAAGTACAATTTTATACCATAGTAAAATGTTGAATGAGGGAGAGGAACAAAGTGATCATCTCTTCTTAACGACAGGAAAAATAGGCCTATTTAAAGAAATTGCATCAAAATGGTTCGGTCAACCCATTGAAAATGTGAAACATATTCATTTAGAAAAAGAATAATAGTAGAATCCATATAAGTGAACTCCTGAGAAATCAGGAGTTTTTTGTTTATCCCACTGATTAAAGTTTTACTTTATAAGGAGTACAGCTAGTTCTAAAACATGAAACAGCTCGTATACATAATAGTACAAACTTAGATTTTAGGGGGGAATGGCATGCCTAAATCCACTTTTAAATGGGTTGTTGGTGCTACTGTGAGCGCTGTTTTACTAACAGGGTGTGGCTTTATAAATCAGGAGAAAGCAACGGAACAAATTGATCCGCCAAAACAAGTTACGTATACAGAGGGTGGAAAGAAAGAAGTAGCTAAGAAAGATAAGCAAGGACAAACGGTGAATAGAGAACTATACCTTGTTGATAAAAATGGTTATGTTGTACCGCAAACGTTAGCTATACCTACTCCGAAAGCGAATGAGGTCATTCAGCAAACGTTAGAGTACCTTGTGAAAGATGGACCGGTAACGAATTTATTACCGAATGGGTTCCGTGCAGTCATTCCAGCGAATACATCGATGACCTTAAATTTGAAAAAAGATGGGACGGCAGTCATTGACTTCTCTAAAGAAATGAAAAACTATGCAAAAGAAGAAGAGCGTCAAATGGTTGAGTCAATAGCGTGGACGTTGACGCAATTTAAAGAAATAAAACAAGTGCAGTTCCAAATAAATGGTGAGAAATTGGCGAAGATGCCTGTTGGTGGTACACCGCTTGGTGAAGGGGTGAGCCGTGCTAATGGTATCAACTTCGATGATGAACAAGTAGCGGATGTAACAAATACAAAACCAGTTACACTTTATTTTATGGCACAAAATAATAATAAACAGCAATACTACGTACCAGTAACACGCCGCGTTGTAGAAGGGAAAGAAAGTGATTATGCAGCAATTATAGATGAACTTGTAAAAGGACCGATTCATCAATCGCTTTTGAATGATTTTAATCCAGGAGTTAAGTTGATTACGAATCCGAAATTACAAGATGGAAATCTTACATTAAACTTTAATGAAAATATATTTATAAACCCAGATAAAAATATGGTTTCAAATTACGTATTGAAGTCGTTAGTTTTATCTTTAACAGAAAAGAAAGACGTGAAAAGTGTTTCTATTGAAGTAAATGGTAAAGCGAATCTTATAGATGAAAAGGGCGGAAAGTTAATAAAACCTGTCGATCGTCCAGAAAACGTGAATACAGGTAGTTTTTAATCTTCAATAATTTGATATACTTAAGTAAGAAAGGGGAATTGCTTTTTGAGTTCCCCTTCTTTTATTGTATACATATCATACATTTAAATTTGGCTATACTAACAAGTAGTTATGAGGAGGTTATTTTTATGCGAGTAGATGGTAGAGAGAAAACAGAATTACGCCATATACATATTCATACGAATTATTTAAAAAATCCAGAAGGTTCAGTATTAATTGAAGTTGGGGATACAAAGGTAATTTGCTCAGCGACAATTGAAGAGCGTGTCCCACCGTTTATGCGTGGAGAAGGAAAGGGCTGGGTAACAGCTGAATATGCGATGATTCCACGTGCAACAGAACAACGTACAATAAGGGAATCAAGTAAAGGGAAAGTAACAGGACGTACAATGGAAATCCAGCGCTTAATTGGACGAGCTTTACGTGCGGTAGTTGACTTAGAAGCACTTGGTGAAAGAACAGTTTGGATTGATTGTGATGTTATTCAAGCAGATGGTGGAACGAGAACTGCTTCTATTACAGGTGCATATGTAGCAATGGTATTAGCGTTTGAGAAATTATTACAAGCAGAAAAAGTATCTAAAATTCCAGTAAAAGATTATTTAGCAGCAACGTCAGTGGGAATTGTTGAAGAGCAAGGTGTTGTTTTAGATTTAAACTATGTAGAAGATTCTAAAGCAGACGTTGATATGAACGTGATTATGACTGGAAAAGGTCAGTTTGTTGAAGTGCAAGGAACTGGAGAAGAAGCGACGTTTAGCAGAGCGCAGTTAAATGAATTGCTTGATGCTGCGGAACAAGGTATTTTCCAACTGATTGACATGCAAAAAGAAGCGTTAGGTGACATCGTATCTCATATAGAGTAGAGGTGGAAAGTATGAAACAAGTTGTTGTAGCGACAAAAAATATGGGGAAAGTACGTGAATTTGCTGAGTTATTTGAGCGATTTGATTTAGAAGTAAAATCATTACACGATTTTCCTCATATTGAAGAAGTCGAAGAAACTGGTGAAACATTTGAAGAAAATGCGATCTTAAAAGCGGATAGTCTGAGTAGACAGCTGAATGCGATCGTAATTGCGGATGATTCAGGTCTTATTGTAGATGCTTTAAATGGAAAACCAGGCGTGTATTCAGCTCGTTTTGCTGGAGAGCCGAAAGATGATCAAGCGAATATTGATAAAGTGTTACAAGAATTAAATGATGTAGCGTTTGATAAGCGTAAAGCTCGTTTCTACTGTGCATTAGCAGTGGCTTTCCCTGAAGGTGATAAAAAGCCTGTCATTGTAAACGGGACGTGCGAAGGGTATATTTTAGAACAGCGCCGCGGAGAAAACGGCTTTGGATATGATCCGATTTTTTATGTGGAAGAATATAAAAAAGCGATGGCGGAACTAAGCTCAGATGAGAAAAATGCCATTAGCCACCGCGGACGTGCTCTTCGTAAGTTAGAAGAAAAAATCCCTGAATGGTTTTTAGGAGAATAAGGGAGAGAGATTGATGAAAGCTTTAATCGTAAGCGATAGTCATAGCTCTGTGAAGGAATTACAGCAGTTGAAAGAGGAATATGAAGGAAAAGTAGATGTTATGATTCATTGCGGTGATTCAGAGCTAACGCCTGCTCATGAAGAGCTGCAAGGTTTCCATGTTGTAAAAGGAAATTGTGATTATGCTAACTTTCAAGATGAAGTTGTAACTGATGTAGATGGTATTCGTTTCGTCGTTGTGCATGGACATCGTCATAACGTGAAAATGACATTACAAACATTAGCGTACCACGCAGAAGAGGTAGGGGCGCAAGTTGCGTGCTTCGGACACTCTCACGTATTAGGTGCGGAATTAATCGATGGCGTTTTATTTATTAATCCAGGTAGTATTCTATTGCCACGTCAACGTGTAGAAAAGACATTTGCGTTATTAGAAATGGATGAAAATCAAATGGAAGTTCGTTTTGAAACATTAGACGGGCAACTAGTTGAACAAGCAGTTTTTAAAAGAGGATAAGAAAAATTATCCTCTTTTAAAAAAGGTGTTGACTTTATGTATGGTTATACATATAATAAATATTGTCGATAGGGCAACAGCGCTAACGAAGAAAAATAAAATAACATTGTCCCAGTAGCTCAGCCGGATAGAGCATACGCCTTCTAAGCGTACGGTCGGGAGTTCGAATCTCTCCTGGGACGCTAAAAAAACCTTGTTATCTTTTGATAACAAGGTTTTTTGTTTGTCTAAAAATTGATGTATGTGCAAAAGGTGTAAAAAATGTAACGTAATATATGGTAATTATTATGTGTAACGGATTAAAGTGCATTAAGAAAAGAGCGCCATTTATGCGCCCTATTCCTCTTATTTAATTTCAAGAATCAATAGGTTTATGATGGAACTCAAATCCATATCCAGTTTCTCCTAACTGTTCACTTACAATATTATAAAATTTTTTCCCGTAAAAACTAGGTTCATTCTGCGAATACACTTGTATAGTGAATTGTGTTCTCCCTATTGTACTTGGAACTTTTTCATAGATTTCATCACTTTCAATGAATCCTAAATATGTATTGATTTTGTCTTGTAAAAGTAAAATGTGTTCATCATCAAGTTCTTCGCTTTTATTCCACTCTAAAGCATCAAAGATTGCTAAGTATACATTATCGTTATTATCCTCATCTATTAAAACTAAATCGACTTGATCCGTATCATGTAATGCCATATAAAAGCCTCCTCATTATTCTTTTCTTATTACATTTATTTTCGTTGGTGGAATCTCTTCTACGATAACTCGCCCACTAGATCCCTAGTAACTTTCTCTAAACTTTCACCATCTTTTTTCGAAGAAGATGCACCAGGCGATGTGTTGTTATTTTCTGAAGAAGGGGTATTAGCTATAATCTCACTTTCAACTAGATTGCCGTCGTACTCAGCATCTGCCATGCGGAGTTTTTCCGCAACTCTTTCTAATTCGTCAGCTATTTTATCGAATTCCGTTAAAACTGTGAACATTTTCGGTTTAGCTTCGTTAAACATTTGATAGAAATGTTGGCTAGTTGCTCCTGCCCAGTTTGCGGCAATATGTTCTGTTTGATTGTATAAACCATTATGTATTTGTTCTAAGGTGTACCGTACGTTCTTTACCGTCTTGGCTACTTGCTCTAGACGTTCAGGTGTTACTTTTATTTGTACCATACCCTCCCTGCTTCTCCTATAATATTTTTACAAGAAAAGTATACCTATACATTAGCCAGTGTATGTTAAACAAGCGATGAAAGAATCTCTTATATATTGTAGATAATAGGTGGGCCGGAAGTTCGGATCTCTCCTGGGACGCTAAAAATTGATGTTTTGGTGTAAGAGATGGGGGTAGGAATGAAATAGCATAATTAATACGAGTGAAAGATTATCGCAAGAAGTGATTACTTATAAGTTTCGCGTCTAGTTTGGGTTATAATTGTAGCTCATTCTTAATATCTGTAACCTTTCCTTAGATATTAAGAAGTTGTATATGTAATTCTTTTTCTTAAATAAAAGGAGCGCCGTTTAGCACCCTGTTCCTCATAGTATTTAATTTCAAGAATCAATAGGTTTATGATGGAACTCAAATCCATATCCAGATTCTCCTAACTGTTCACTTACAATATTATAAAACTTTTTACCATTCTAGTACGATTGAGCAGCTGTGATCGAAACTTATCTCCGACAGTGTGTTACAATTAATAGAAGCGGAAAGCGAGAATCTCCAATTGACTGGACGTGTGATGGGTTGGACAGTTTAAGAAGGTTGTATAAAAAAGGGAGATGGCGCAAAGATGGCGAGATCAAATGAGAATGATTTAACGGAGAAATTGGCAGAAGGTCACCGAAGATATGGTGATGGCAACTTTACAGTACAGAACATCGGTGATGAAACTAACCCGGATTGGACTGTCGTAAAAAATGTGAGGAAGGGATCGGCAGGCATTCGCGAAGGCGAAGATATATTAAGACTGCGATCAAAATATATAAAATAGTACGGAAATGGGCGGGGCGGGAGTCTTAATCTCTCCTGTAACGATAAGAAACCCTTGTTATCTTTTGATAACAAGGGTTTCTTATTTAGTTATTAATAAACTTCTCAAATACAAAACCATAATCTTTCACGTTATATTGTTTCTTCGTATCAACGAGCCAATTAAAGGCGATTTCGTTCATTTCTTTAAATTGTTCTGCTAAATTTACTTGTGCGTTTGAAATACGGCTGAAAGCGTTAGAGGCCATATCTAGACTTTTATGTGCATACTGCAATGTAATATCGTTGTCGTATGAGATCTCTTCGATTTTAAGTAAAGCTTTATATAAATCTTTTAATTCTTCAATATGTTTTTTATGAACATCAATGGAATAATGCTCATCGCCCATTTGGAATTTAATTTCTACATCTAAATCAATCGTCCCTGCAGTTTCAAGTGCTACGTTTTTAAGTTGATATTTACTATAGCTAAAGCGACGTAGTGTACGTTTTTTACTTGTTGCGCTTGTACCATCTAAGTGGAGTAATCCTTTGTTTGTGAAGCAATATTCATCTGATTTGGATTTAATTAGAAAATAAATTTTCTCCCCGTCTTCATGCATCACATAATCATCAGCGTCAACTTTATCGTAATCTTTCGGTGTAATGACAGAACCTACATCACTTAGTCCTAATACATCTGCAGCCATTTTTTTAAACATACATAATCCCCCTTTTAAATTCTTGATTGTACAAAAATATATTAACACGATTTCAATAAAGTGTTTTCTTATAATTGAAAACATTTGAAGGTAAGTTAGGGAAAGTAACGAATATTTAGTAAATCTATTAATTTAAGAATGGCTCCTCTGAAAAATAACCAAGAGAAAAAATTAATTTTGCAAGTGATTATAGAGAAATTCCGTGATGTCACCTCAAGTAATATGAGGTGTTTTTTCTATCCTTTTTTGAAATCTTACAATTCTGTAAGGTAACTGTAAGGAAGTTCGATGGTAACAAATTGCTAATACTCTATAATGAAGGTAACAACGATAAAACGAGGAGGAAGAAATGATGAAAGGGTTAATCGTAACGGGTTTAACAGTTGCTTTTGGATTTGTAGCGTATGAGAAATTAACGTATGTAGTTGATGTTGTAAAACATTTAATCGCTTAGTAAAAAACTGCCATGAGAGGGAAAGGGAATGAGTGAATGAATGGAATGGTTATTTGGAATTATAGGTACTTGTAGTGTGGTGTTATTGTTCTTTGTCCCGAGTGGTATACTTAGTTCGACAACGAGTTTGTTCTTCTTAAGTTTGTTTGCTTGTACGATGCTTATTATTATGTTTTTAATGAAGCGAAGTAAACCAATCTTCTATTGTAGCATGATTGTTATGGCAATTATTGTTCTCCAAATTATTACCCTTGTTATATACCCCACTATTATAAAAGCTTTCCATTAATGATGAATCCTCTGCTTTAATTGCTGAGGATTTTTATTTGCGCATTTTTAATTTTTAGTAAGGATTTGTTTATATTGGAATATAAAAATTAAATATTTCCACATTTCAAACAAAGGGTTTTGGGATGTTGTGTTCTTATTACTCATTTGATATATTTACTTTAAAGATAATTAAAATCTAGAAAAAGAGGCGGACGTATGGATAAAAAAGAAAATACGGTCGTATTGTTTCCGCAACTATCAGAGCGATATATTGATGAAGGTTTTTTAGCACTGAAAGAGCGGAAATTCGAAGATGCATTGCGCTGCTTTGAAATATTACGTCAGTATAATGCAGAAACGGAACAAACGGAACTCGCTTCTGTTATTTGTTTGTTAGAATTAAAACATATGGAAGAAGCGAAAGACAAATGTGAACAGTTACTTGAAACAGGAGCTGTATTATTTGGTGATATTCTTGAAACGTATGTGACGATTTTAGTTCAAACAAATGATTATGAAGGTGTCATTGAAATCGTTGAAAAGGTTTTGCAAACGAAAGATGTAATGCCTGAGCAAAAGGAAAAATTAGCACAGCTCGCTTTATTTGCAGAAGGTATGTTAAATGAAGTAGATACGTCACTAGTTGATTCGAATTTTGAATTGGATGAGTTTACTAATGAAATGTTTGGAGAAAACTTTGGACAAAAGCTAAGAGCGATTCAGCAACTTTCGTTAAAAGACTTGGATCTTGCATTACCTATTTTAAAGAAATTTTTAATAGACGAAAAACAGCACCCTTATTTGAAAACTTCTATTTTATATAAACTGATAGAAAATCAAATAGAAGAAGAGATAGAGGTAGAAAAGTTTGGGAATACGATCAAGGTGATTCCAGCATTTACAGGTCATAATGAGGAGCAATCCGATAACATTATACATACATTATCAAGCCGATTAGAGCAAAATTATCCCGATATATTTGATGCGATGGTTACATATTGGAAAGAATTGCGAATTAGCGTTTTCCCATTCGCTCTATTAATGGATAAAGTGGAGATTTGGGCTGCTGTTTTAGAGAGAATTGGAAGAAAGCGTTTCGGATTGACTATTGATGAAGAAGAACTTATGACAGCGTATAATATTGAATTAGAAGAGTTTCATATTGCCTATCAATGGTTATTACGTGTTGAAAGAGAAGGATATTTGCCCGTATAATTATGAAAAAGAATCGTTCGGTTCTTGAAACGAGCATATTCTATGTTATAATGTAAGGGTTGCAAAAGGCAGAAATCTGCCTGTTTGTAAGAGAAGAGAAGTGTAATTCTCTTACTTAATATGTTTCATATTATTCTCGAACAAAATATACCGTAGTTGTCTTTTAGACAATTAGTAGATTGGAACATTATATCTGAAAGCTTTTGCTAGAGGATTATTTGTACTTTTGTTATTTCAAAAAAGAGATAATGAAGATTTTAATCTATAGAGGTATGTGCATACATTATTATAGTTGGAGGGAAAGAATAAATGGCTACAAAATGGGAAAAATTAGAAGGTAACGTAGGCGTTTTAACAATCGAAGTTGATGCTAAAGAAGTAAACAACTCTATCGACGCTGCGTTCAAAAAAGTAGTACAAACAATTAACGTACCAGGTTTCCGTAAAGGAAAAATGCCTCGTCCGTTATTCGAACAACGCTTTGGTATCGAATCTTTATATCAAGATGCTATAGATATCATCTTACCAAAAGCATACGGTGAAGCGATTGATGAAGCTGGTATCTTCCCAGTTGATCATCCTGAAATCAACATCGAGAAGTTCGAAAAAAATGCTAACCTTATCTTCACTGCAAAAGTTACAGTGAAACCTGAAGTTAAATTAGGTGAGTACAAAGGTTTAGCAGTAGAAAAAGTTGAAACAACTGTAACTGACGAAGATGTAGAGAACGAATTAAAATCTTTACAAGAGCGTCAAGCTGAACTAGTTGTTAAAGAAGAAGGAACTGTTGAAAACGGTGATACAGCTGTAATCGACTTCGAAGGTTTCGTTGATGGCGAAGCATTTGAAGGCGGAAAAGGCG
The DNA here is from genome assembly GCA_018250355.1 of Bolla brennus. Lineage (NCBI taxonomy): Eukaryota > Metazoa > Arthropoda > Insecta > Lepidoptera > Hesperiidae > Bolla > Bolla brennus. The sequence continues at coordinate 49,227 of DWRB01000021.1, read as the reverse complement.
AAAACTATTCTCTTGCAATCGGTTCTGGTACTTTCATCCCTGGTTTCGAAGAGCAAGTAATTGGTCTTAAATCTGGTGATTCTAAAGAAGTTGAAGTTTCATTCCCAGAAGAGTACCACGCTGCTGAATTAGCTGGTAAACCAGCTACATTCAAAGTAACAATTCACGAAATCAAAACAAAAGAACTTCCTGAGTTAAACGACGAGTTCGCTAAAGAAGCTGACGAAGAAGTTGCAACTCTTGATGAATTAAAAACAAAACTTCGTACAAACTTAGAAGAAGGCAAAAAGCACGAAGCTGAGCACAAAGTACGTGACGAAGTAGTAGAATTAGCTGCTGCTAACGCTGAAATCGAGATTCCAGAAGCTATGATCGACACTGAGTTAGATCGTATGGTTCGTGAATTCGAGCAACGTTTAAGCCAACAAGGTATGAACCTTGAGCTTTACTACCAATTCACAGGTACTGACGCTGACAAGTTAAAAGAGCAAATGAAAGAAGACGCTCAAAAACGCGTAAGAATCAACCTTGTTCTTGAAGCTATCATTGAAGCTGAAAACATCGAAGTTACTGAAGAAGAAGTAACTGCAGAAGTTGAAAAAATGGCTGAAATGTACGGTATGCCAGTAGACGCTATCAAGCAAGCTCTTGGAAGCGTAGACGCTTTATCTGAAGACCTTAAAGTGCGTAAAGCTGTAGACTTCTTAGTAGACAACGCTGCATAATAAAATAACAAGGCGCGATTTTAATCGTGCCTTGTTTTATAAATATAGAAATATATTTATAAAACTTTTCGATGAAGAAGGAAAACTTCCTTTACAAGTCGAATATACATATTTCAAAAGTTTTAAAATTTTTTTATTTGTACATAACTAGTCATATTATTTGTATTTCTCGCCACGTAGTGACATAATATGTATTTACATACGATACATTTATCGTGTACATACGAAGGCAAGAGGTTAGCACTTTGTAAGGGGTGTGAAAATATGTTTAAATTTAATGATGAAAAAGGTCAATTAAAATGTTCTTTCTGTGGTAAAACACAAACGCAAGTTCGAAAGTTAGTTGCAGGTCCAGGTGTTTACATTTGTGACGAGTGTATCGAACTTTGTACTGAAATTGTACAAGAGGAGCTTGCGAAGGACGAAGAAGTAGAATTCAAAGATGTACCGAAACCGGTAGAAATTCGTGAAATCTTAGATGAGTATGTCATCGGACAAGATAACGCGAAAAAAGCACTAGCGGTAGCGGTATATAACCATTACAAACGCATTAATTCTAACAGTAAAATTGATGATGTAGAATTAGCGAAGAGTAATATTTCACTTATTGGGCCAACTGGTAGTGGTAAAACATTATTGGCACAAACATTAGCGCGTATTTTAAATGTTCCATTTGCAATCGCGGACGCAACATCTTTAACAGAAGCTGGATATGTAGGGGAAGATGTAGAAAACATCTTACTAAAATTAATCCAAGCAGCTGATTATGATGTAGAGAAAGCGGAAAAAGGAATCATTTATATTGATGAGATTGATAAAGTGGCACGTAAGTCCGAAAATCCATCAATTACACGTGATGTATCTGGTGAAGGCGTACAGCAGGCACTTCTGAAAATCTTAGAAGGTACTGTAGCGAGCGTTCCACCTCAAGGTGGTCGTAAGCATCCGCATCAAGAGTTCATTCAAATTGATACAACGAATATCCTATTCATTTGTGGTGGAGCGTTTGATGGCATTGAGCCAATTATTAAACGTCGCCTTGGTGAGAAAGTAATTGGATTTGGTGCTGAGAAGAAAAATGCTGATGTAAATGAGAAGCATGTTTTATCTCACGTTTTACCAGAGGATCTTTTAAGATTCGGTTTAATTCCGGAGTTTATCGGTCGTCTTCCAGTTATTGCGAACCTAGAGCCGCTTGATGAAGATGCTCTTGTAGATATTTTAACGAAACCGAAAAATGCACTTGTTAAGCAATTCCAAAAACTATTGGAGCTTGACGATGTTGAGTTAGAGTTTGAAGAAGGTGCACTAATTGAAATTGCGAAAAAAGCAATTGAACGTAAAACAGGTGCTCGTGGACTTCGTTCTATTATTGAAGGCTTAATGCTTGATGTAATGTTCGAACTTCCATCTCGCAAAGATATCGAGAAGTGTATTCTGACGAAAGAAACAGTAGCTGATAATGAACCACCGAAATTGGTGTTACAAGACGGTACTGTACTTGATACAAAAACATCTGCATAGTGCGAAGAAGAAACAGCAATTTTTATAATTGCTGTTTTTCTTTATGTTTAGCTATGTTCCTCCGCGGAAATACTAAGTGATAAAACATTGCGGGAGGAAATAAATTATGAGCTGGACAAATATATTTTTACTTGTTCAACTTGTTTTTGGTGTAATTGTCGGATTGTATTTTTGGCATTTACTTCGAAATCAGCGAACACAAAAAGTTTCAATTGATCGAGAATCGAAAAAAGAATTAGAACAGCTTCGTAAAATGCGTGAGATTTCTTTAACAGAGCCGCTTGCGGAAAAGGTACGTCCTACATCCTTTTTAGATATTGTAGGGCAAGAGGACGGAATTAGGTCGTTAAAAGCGGCTCTTTGTGGTCCGAATCCGCAACATGTAATTATATATGGTCCGCCAGGTGTCGGGAAGACAGCGGCAGCACGTCTTGTATTGGAAGAAGCGAAACGCAATCCGAAATCTCCATTTCGTACGAATGCAACATTTATCGAACTTGATGCGACGACAGCAAGATTTGATGAACGTGGTATTGCAGACCCATTAATTGGTTCAGTCCATGATCCGATTTATCAAGGGGCAGGTGCAATGGGGCAAGCGGGTATCCCACAGCCGAAAAAAGGGGCTGTAACAGATGCGCATGGTGGTATTTTGTTCATTGATGAGATTGGTGAATTACATCCAATTCAAATGAACAAAATGTTAAAAGTGTTAGAAGATCGGAAAGTATTTTTGGAAAGTGCGTACTATAGTGAAGAAAATTCGATGATTCCAACGTATATACATGATATTTTTCAAAAAGGTTTGCCAGCTGATTTTCGCTTAGTTGGGGCGACGACACGTTCGCCAGAGGAGATTCCTCCTGCTATTCGGTCACGCTGTTTAGAAGTGTTTTTCCGTGAGTTAGATACAGAAGAGATTCAAAAAGTAGCGAAGAATGCAGCTGATAAAGTGGAAATGCAAATAGGTAAAAATGGTATTGAAATGATCGGAATGTATGCAAGAAATGGACGAGAAGCGATTAACCTTGTACAAATTTCTGCTGGTATGGCAATAAATGAAGAACGTTCTTTCATTAAAGATGAAGATATAGAGTGGGTTGTGCACTCTAGTCAACTTACACCGAAATATGAAAAACGTATTTATCCTATTCCGAGAATCGGTCTTGTAAATGGACTTGCTGTATACGGACCAAATACAGGCGCGTTATTAGAAATTGAAGTAACGGCAATCAAGGCGAAAGATAAAGGATCGGTAAATGTTACCGGAATTGTAGAAGAGGAAAGTATTGGTAGTCAAACGAAATCCATTCGCCGCAAAAGTATGGCGAAAGGTTCTGTAGATAATGTATTAACAGTACTTCGTTCTTTAGATGTGTTGCCAGAAGGGTATGATATACATATTAATTTTCCAGGTGGTATCCCAATTGATGGGCCTTCGGCAGGTATTGCTATGGCAACAGGTGTATATTCAGCAGTGCATCGTACGTATGTGAGTAATGAGGTAGCGATGACCGGTGAGATAAGTATACACGGGGAAGTGAAACCTATTGGTGGTGTGTATGCAAAAATAAAAGCCGCGAAAAAAGCAGGTGCTAAGAAAGTCATCATTCCTGCTGAAAACATGCAACCGTTTTTGTATACAATAAAAGGAATTGAAATCATTCCTGTTCGTAAGTTAAAAGAAGTATTTGAGCTAACGTTTATGCAGGAAAATATGCATCGAGACCTTGATATACATGCTACTGTAGACGAAACAGATGCACAATCAATGTGAGAACGAACGATAATAAAATTTGCCAGACTTCGTTTAAGTTTGTATGCTTAAGCGGAGTCTTTTTTCCTTTTTAAAAGGGAGAAAAAACGAGGGATTTACAATTGCGGAAAATCTCTGCAATTGCATCTAGATGTATTGTAATATAAAATAGTTGAACAGGAGTTTAATTTATTATGGAGGTGCTATGTCTAGTATGAATACGAATGAAAGAATCGTACCCCTCCTACCATTAAGAGGCGTTCTCGTATATCCAACGATGGTTCTGCATCTTGATGTAGGACGTGATAAATCGATACAAGCACTAGAGCAGGCGGCAATGGATGAAAATATCATCTTTTTAGCGATGCAAAAAGAAATGAATATCGATGATCCGAAAGAAGATGACATATATAGTGTAGGTACAGTAGCGAAAGTGAAGCAAATGTTAAAATTGCCGAACGGTACGCTTCGTGTCCTTGTAGAAGGTTTACATAGAGCTGAAGTAGTAGAGTTTATCGAAGAAGAGAATATAGTGCAGGTTTCTATCAAAACGGTAACTGAAGAAGTGGAAGATGATCTAGAAGAGAAAGCTCTTATGCGTACATTACTGGAGCATTTCGAACAATATATTAAAGTTTCGAAAAAAGTTTCAAATGAAACATTTGCAACGGTAGCTGATGTAGAAGAGCCAGGAAGATTAGCTGATTTAATTGCTTCTCACTTGCCGATTAAAACGAAGCAGAAACAAGAAATCTTAGAGATTGTATCTGTGAAGGAACGATTACATACACTTATTTCAATTATTCAAGATGAACAAGAGTTACTTAGTTTAGAAAAGAAAATTGGACAAAAAGTGAAACGTTCAATGGAGCGCACGCAAAAAGAATATTTCTTACGTGAGCAAATGAAGGCGATTCAAACTGAACTTGGTGATAAAGAAGGTAAGGGCGGGGAAGTTGAAGAACTTCGTGAGAAAATTGAACAGTCGGGAATGCCTGAAGAAACAATGAAGGCTGCACTGAAAGAATTAGACCGTTATGAAAAGTTACCAGTAAGTTCTGCGGAGAGCGGTGTTATTCGCAATTATATGGATTGGTTATTAGCACTTCCATGGACTGAAGCGACAGAAGATATGATTGATCTTGCTCATTCAGAAGAGATTTTGAACAAAGATCATTACGGTCTTGAGAAAGTGAAAGAGCGCGTACTCGAATATTTAGCTGTACAGAAGTTAACGAATTCATTAAAAGGACCTATCCTTTGCTTAGTAGGACCTCCTGGGGTCGGGAAAACTTCGTTAGCGCGTTCGATTGCAACATCATTAAATCGTAATTTTGTCCGTGTATCCCTTGGTGGTGTACGTGATGAATCGGAAATCCGTGGTCACCGTCGTACGTACGTTGGAGCGATGCCAGGACGTATTATTCAAGGTATGAAAAAGGCGAAAACAGTTAATCCAGTCTTTTTATTAGATGAGATTGATAAAATGTCTAACGACTTCCGTGGAGATCCATCAGCGGCATTACTTGAAGTGTTAGACCCAGAACAAAACCATAACTTCAGTGATCATTATATTGAAGAACCGTATGACCTATCGAAAGTTATGTTTGTAGCAACTGCGAATACACTTTCAAGTGTTCCAGGTCCGCTGCTTGACCGTATGGAAATTATTTCGATTGCTGGCTATACAGAACTTGAAAAAGTGCACATTGCCCGTGAACATTTATTGCCGAAACAATTAAAAGAGCATGGCTTACGAAAAGGTAATTTACAAGTACGTGATGAAGCACTTCTTGAAATTATTCGTTATTATACACGTGAGGCTGGTGTTCGAACACTAGAGCGTCAAATCGCAAAAGTTTGTCGTAAAGCAGCAAAAATTATCGTTACAGCAGAACGCAAGCGTATTGTAGTAACAGAGAAAAACATTGCTGATTTACTTGGTAAGCACATATTCCGTTATGGGCAAGCCGAAAAAACAGACCAAGTTGGTATGGCAACAGGGTTAGCGTATACAGCAGCAGGCGGTGATACACTTGCGATTGAAGTGTCTGTAGCGCCAGGTAAAGGGAAATTAATTTTAACAGGTAAACTTGGGGATGTTATGAAAGAATCCGCACAAGCAGCGTTTAGCTATATTCGTTCTCGTGCAGAAGAGCTTCAGATTGATCCGAATTTCCATGAGAAAAATGATATTCATATTCATGTTCCAGAAGGAGCAGTTCCAAAAGATGGACCGTCAGCAGGTATTACGATGGCAACGGCACTTATTTCTGCACTAACAGGTATTCCTGTAAGTAAAGAAGTGGGGATGACAGGTGAAATTACACTTCGTGGTCGTGTATTACCAATTGGTGGTTTAAAAGAAAAAACATTAAGTGCTCACCGCGCAGGCTTAACAAAAATTATTTTGCCAGCAGAAAACGAGAAAGATTTAGATGATATTCCAGAAAGCGTAAAAGAAAACCTTACGTTTGTGCTTGCATCTCATTTAGATGAAGTATTGGAGCACGCATTAGTAGGAGTGAAACAATGAAAGTAACAAAAGCAGATATTGTAATTAGTGCTGTTAAACCAGAACAATATCCAGACAGTGATTTACCAGAAATTGCATTAGCAGGTCGTTCAAATGTCGGGAAGTCTTCCTTTATTAATAAAATTTTAAATCGTAAAAAGTTAGTGCGTATTTCTTCTAAACCAGGAAAAACGCAAACGTTGAACTTTTTCTTAATCAATGAGATGATGCATTTTGTTGACGTTCCAGGTTATGGATATGCGAAAGTATCTAAAACAGAGCGCGCAGCATGGGGCAAGATGATTGAGACTTACTTTACAACACGTACGCAATTAGATGCAGCTGTATTAGTAGTTGATTTACGTCACCAGCCAACAAATGATGACGTGATGATGTATGATTTCTTAAAGCATTATGAAATCCCAACAATTATTATTGCGACGAAAGCCGATAAAATTCCGAAAGGGAAATGGCAAAAGCATTTAAAAGTTGTAAAAGAAACGCTTGCTGTTGAAATAGGCGATGAAATCGTTCTATTCTCTTCTGAAACAGGACTTGGAAAAGAAGAAGCGTGGAAGGCAATTCATAGAATGACAAAAACAAAAAACGCGTGACGAATGTCGCGCGTTTTTTTTATTTACTAAATTTTTTTATTTTACGTTTAATGTAACCTCAATATTACCTCTTGTTGCTTTTGAATAAGGACATACACCGTGAGCGGCTTCTACAAGTTCTTGTGCTTCGGCATGAGAGACGCCAGCAACATGTATATCAAGTACAGCAGATAGGCCGAAACCACCATCTGTATCTTTTCCGATAGAAACGTGGGCAGTTACTTCTGTGCTTTCTACTTTCACACGTTTTGTACGAATGACAAGTTGTAATGCACTATCAAAACAAGCGGCATACCCAGCAGCAAATAGTTGTTCTGGATTTGTTGCCTCTCCGCCTGCACCACCTAGTGCTTTCGGCATTTTTACATCAAGATTTAATATGCCATCATCTGAAATTACTTTTCCGTTTCTTCCACCTGTAGCAGTTACTGAAGCAGTATATAGTTTATCCATGTTTATTCCCCTTTTCTATCATTTATTGTTTTCATTGTTTCCATTAGTTTATTTAATTGAATTAATAAAGAACGATATTCTTGTTCTGTAATTCCTAAATTTGTTGCCATTGTTGTCGGCAATGAACAAGCCTTTTCTTTTAAATCTTTACCTTGTTCTGTTAATTCAATACAAACTTTGCGTTCATCTTCTTTGGAACGAACGCGTTTTACAAGTGTTAATGATTCCATTCGTTTTAACATAGGTGTTAACGTACCGGAATCTAAAAATAGACGTTCTCCAATTTCTTTTACTGTTAGTCCATCTTGCTCCCATAGTACGAGTAAAGTAATGTACTGGGGATACGTAATACCCATCTCTTCTAAATATGGTCGATAAAAGCGGGTAACTTCTTTAGAACAGGCGTAAATAGAAAAACAAAGTTGGTTATCTAGATGTAAAGAATTCTCTGTCATACATAACTCCCTTCTAATTAAGTTGTGCACAATTTAATTTTGTAAAACCAATATAACGAAAAAGAAATACAATGTCAAATACATTGTATCGAGAAAGTTTGTGCTACAATTTGGAACAATCATACATATTTTCCTTCATGATGAAAGAAGATAGGAAAGATGATGTTATAATTCATATGGAATAGTTTCCATCACTTGATTATGAGTGCTTTTTTTGGTAACGTACAAATAGAGTTATTAATTTATAATCATTATAAAGTAGAAAGTCTTTATTAGTTTTACTGAATCTCCTTTATTACATACGGAGAATAAATAAAAAATAATCGGTTGTTCACACGATTGTCAGATTCATAAGAGGAAAGTTGTATTATGATAGTAGATAAAGTGATAAAACGGGTGAAGGGGGACATGCTGCGTGCATATTCTTGTTGTTAGTGTAAATTATCGAACAGCCCCTGTAGAATTTCGTGAGAAACTCACATTTCAGGCAGCAGAGCTAGAGCAAGCGATGACTACATTACAAAATCAAAAGAGCGTGTTAGAGAATGTCATTGTATCAACTTGTAATCGCACTGAGATTTACGCTGTTGTCGATCAATTACACACGGGACGGTATTATATTAAGAAGTTTTTAGCTGATTGGTTTCAGCTTGAAATAGAAGAAGTCGCACCATATTTAACTATTTTTGAACAAGACGGTGCAATAGATCATTTATTCCGCGTGACGTGCGGTTTAGATTCTATGGTAGTTGGAGAAACACAGATTTTAGGCCAAATAAAAGATAGCTTTTTAGAAGCGCAACAAGTAAAAGCGACAGGCACAATTTTTAATGAGTTGTTTAAGCAGGTGGTTACGTTAGCGAAACGTGCGCACTCAGAAACGACGATTGGTGAAAGTGCGATGTCTGTTAGCTATGCTGCTGTTGAGCTCGGAAGGAAAATATTTGGTGAGTTAACAGATTGTCATGTGCTTATTCTTGGTGCTGGTAAGATGGGTGAACTGGCACTGCAAAACTTATATGGAAGCGGTGCTCGAAAAGTAACAGTCATGAATAGGACGTTTACGAAAGCGGAAGTAATGGCTGAGAAATATATGGGACATGCAAAGCCTTTAAGTGAATTGCAATGTGCATTATTAGAAGCAGATATTTTAATTAGTTCAACTGGTGCATCTGAATATGTCATTACGAAAGAGATGATGGCAAAGGTAGAGAAAATGCGCTCTGGTCGTCCGTTATTTATGGTGGATATTGCAGTGCCACGTGATATTGATCCAGCGATTGATGAACTAGAAGGTTCTTTCTTATATGACATTGATGATTTGCAAGGAGTAGTGGAAGCAAATCGTGCTGAGCGTTTGAAAGAAGCAGAGAAAATTCAATGTATGATTGAAGAGGAAATTGTTTTATTTAAAACGTGGTTAAGTACACTTGGTGTTGTTCCGTTAATAGCAGCTCTTCGTGATAAGGCACTTGCTATCCAAAGTGAAACGATGGAAAGCTTGGAACGAAAAATACCGAATCTTAGTGATCGTGAGAGAAAAGTAATTAGTAAGCATACGAAAAGTATTATTAATCAATTATTGAAAGACCCAATTTTAGTAGCAAAAGAAATAGCTGCTGAAGAGGGAGCAGACGAAAAATTAGCGTTATTTGCAAAGATTTTTGACTTAGAAATGGAAGATGTAGAGAGTTGTGCGGAAGAAGTAGAACATAAAAGAGCGTGGACACCATCCGTTCCATCTTTATAATTTGGAAGGATGATCGGATGAGTTTTTTAAATAACAGTATTATTTATCATATTGCAATTATTTTATATGCTTGTAGCATTAGTTTATATTTTATAGATTATTTCCAAAGTAACCGAAAGGCGAACCGATTTGCTTTTTGGTTACTTTCGATTGTATGGGTTCTGCAGTCTATCTTTATGTTACTCAGGGCTACAGATTCAGAAACGAACCCTATATTAACTTTATTATCAGGGATTTATTTTTATGTTTGGCTATTGATTACAATGTCGTTAGTCATTAATCGATTTATGAGAATTGACTTTCTAGTCTTTTTTACAAATGTTGTCGCATTTGGCGTAAGCGCTTTTTCAATTTTTACACCGCTCGGAAAGATGTCGCCGGTACTGGCAGAGCAATTAGTTTCAGAACTTGTATATGTACATGTCGGTATGGCTATTATTTCTTATGCAACTTTCACTGTATCGTTCATTTTTTCTATTATGTATTTATTGCAATATCGCCTATTAAAAAAGAAAAAATGGAATGCGAGATTAAGAAGGTTAGGGAATTTACCGAAGCTAGAATCGATGTCTTACGGATTAAATTTATTTTCTGTTCCATTTTTCTTACTAGCTATTTTATTAGGATGCATATGGGGATATACGAAATTGGACAATTTCCATTGGTATGATACGAAAGTGATCGGGTCTTTTGTCGTTCTATTTGTATATTGTGCTGGCCTATATTTACGAGTGGCAGATGTGTTGCAAGGGAAGAAAATCGTGCAGTGGAACATCGGAGCATTTCTCGTAATGCTAATCAATATTTTTCTATTAAGCAGTTTATCCAACTTCCACTTTTGGTATTTATAATGAGGAGAGAGAATTATGCGCAAAATTATTGTAGGGTCACGAAAGAGTAAATTAGCATTAACGCAAACAAACTGGTTTATTGATCAGTTAAAAGCACTAGGTTTACCATATGAATTTGAAGTGAAAGAAATCGTCACAAAAGGTGATGTTATTTTAGATGTTACTCTTTCAAAAGTAGGCGGAAAAGGCTTGTTTGTTAAAGAGATTGAACATGCGTTACTTACGAAAGAAATTGATATGGCTGTACATAGTATGAAAGATATGCCGGCCGTACTTCCAGAAGGATTAATGATTGGTTGTACACCGAAGCGTGTTGACCCTCGTGATGCTTTTATCTCAAAAAGCGGAGCATCGTTTAAAGAGTTAGTAGAAGGCGCTATTTTAGGTACGAGTAGTTTAAGACGCAGTGCACAATTATTAGCTGCGAGACCAGATTTACAAGTGAAGTGGATTCGAGGAAATATCGATACACGTTTACGTAAATTACAAGAAGAAGATTACGATGCAATCATTTTAGCGACAGCTGGCTTACAAAGAATGGGCTGGGATAATGAAGTTATTACAGAACATTTAGATGAGACGTTATGTGTACCTGCTGTAGGACAAGGTGCATTAGCGATTGAATGCCGTGAGGATGATAAGGATTTACTACAGTTGTTAGCGCATATGAATGATTCAGTAACAGAAAGAACAGTGGCGGCAGAACGAGTATTTCTTCATAAACTTGAAGGTGGATGCCAAGTTCCGATCGCTGGATATGCAACTCTTACAGAAAATGATGCAATCGAATTAACAGCTCTTGTCGGTTCTATGGACGGTTCTGTTTTATTGAAAGAGACAGTAGTAGGAACTAATCCAGAGGAAGTAGGATTAGAGGCTGCGGACCGTTTAATTAAACAAGGCGCCAAAGAACTCATTCTTGCTGCAAATAAGGGGCAACAATAAATATGAACGCTTTCGCTGGCAAAACGGTATTAATTACACGTGCCCAGCATCAAGCGAAACAAATGAGTGTAGCGGTGAAAGAAAAGAGCGGAATTCCATTGGAAATTCCGCTTTTGCGTATGGAAGGTATGTCTCATAGGCAAATTCAACATATAGCAGGGCAGCTGCATTCGTATGACTGGGTTATTTTTACGAGTAAAAATGGGGTAGCTTTTTTTCTAGATAGTTTGAGAAAGAAGTTACCCGCAAAGACTAAAATTGCTGCAGTAGGTGTGAAAACAAGGTTAGAGTTAGAAAAGCGGGGCTATCAAGTGGACTTCGTTCCAAGTTCATTTGTTGCAGAAGTATTTGCAGAAGAATTTGTAAAAAGGCTAAGCGGGAACGAGTGCATTTTATTTCCGAAAGGGAATTTAGCAAGAGATGTAATTCCAGTTGCACTTCGCGAAATTGGTGTTTCTCTAGATGAGCTAATCGTATATGGTACGAAAGAGAATGTAGAGAAAAGGCAAGAGCTTATAGTAGCGTTAGAAGTAGGGAAAGTAGACATTATTACATTTACGAGCCCTTCAACTGTTACTAGTTTTGTTCGTTTACTTGAGGGTACAAACTGGAGAGAATGGACAAAAAAATGTACAATTGCTTGTATAGGGCCTATTACGGAAAAAGAGGCGAGCCTTTATTTTCCGCATGTTATTACGCCGAAAGAGTACACTGTAGAAGCATTACTACAATGCATTTGTGAATCTATAAAATAAAAGAATGGGGATAGAAATCTATGAACTCTTTACAATTTAATCGTCATCGTCGCTTAAGACAAAGCGGTAATATGCGTGCGCTTGTGCGTGAAACGTTTTTACATACGGAAGATTTTATTTACCCTATTTTTGTATTAGAAGGAGAAAATGTTCGTAATGAAGTGCCTTCTATGCCAGGCGTATATCAAATGTCTTTAGATTTATTGCAAGCTGAAATGCAAGAGGTTGTTGATTTAGGTATTCGTTCTGTTATTGTATTTGGTTTACCTGCTGAAAAAGATGAAGTTGGATCATCAGCATATTGTGATCATGGAATTGTGCAACGTGCAATTAAGCAAATTAAAGGTGAATTCCCTGAGCTAGTAGTAGTTGCAGATACATGTTTATGTCAATTCACAAGCCATGGTCATTGCGGTGTAATTGAAGATGGTATTATTTTAAATGACGAGTCTCTTGCAGTTCTTGCGAAAACAGCTGTAAGCCAAGCGAAAGCAGGAGCGGACATTATTGCGCCATCAAACATGATGGACGGATTCGTAACAGCAATTCGCCATGCATTAGATGAAAATGGTTTTGGACATGTGCCAGTAATGTCGTACGCTGTGAAATATTCATCAGCATTTTACGGGCCATTCCGTGATGCGGCGCACGGTGCCCCACAATTTGGTGATCGTAAAACATATCAAATGGATCCAGCGAACCGTATGGAAGCATTCCGTGAAGCGGAATCAGATGTAATGGAAGGGGCAGATTTCTTAATTGTAAAGCCAGCTCTTTCTTACTTAGATATCATTCGTGATGTGAAAAATAACTTTAATTTACCAGTCGTTGCTTATAACGTAAGTGGTGAATATTCGATGATTAAAGCGGCAGCGCAAAATGGTTGGATTAATGAAAAAGAAGTTGTACTTGAAAAATTAATTAGCATGAAACGTGCAGGAGCAGATTTAATTATTACGTATCATGCAAAAGATGCAGCAAGATGGTTACAAGAAGGAGGCGCTAAATAATGAAAAAGTTTGATAAGTCGATTGCGGCGTTTGAAGAGGCACAAGATTTAATGCCTGGTGGCGTAAATAGCCCTGTTCGTGCCTTTAAGTCTGTCGGTATGAATCCGTTGTTTATGGAGCGCGGAAAAGGCTCTAAAGTATATGATATCGATGGAAATGAATACATCGATTACGTATTATCATGGGGTCCTTTAATTCATGGTCATGCGAACGATCGCGTTGTTGAAGCTTTAAAGTCTGTTGCTGAAAGAGGAACAAGCTTTGGTGCCCCAACGGAAATTGAGAATAAATTAGCGAAACTTGTTATTGAGCGCGTACCATCAATTGAGATTGTACGTATGGTTAACTCTGGAACAGAAGCGACAATGAGTGCGCTACGTTTAGCTCGTGGTTATACAGGCCGTAATAAAATTTTGAAATTCATCGGTTGTTACCACGGTCATGGTGATTCGTTATTAATTAAAGCGGGTTCTGGTGTAGCGACGCTAGGTTTACCAGATAGCCCTGGTGTACCAGAAGGTGTAGCGAAAAATACGATTACCGTAGCGTATAACGATTTAGATAGTGTGAAATACGCTTTCGAACAATTCGGTGATGATATTGCTTGTATAATTGTAGAACCAGTAGCAGGAAATATGGGTGTTGTTCCTCCACAACCAGGATTTTTAGAAGGTCTTCGTGAAGTAACAGAGCAAAATGGTGCATTGCTTATTTTTGATGAAGTCATGACAGGATTCCGAGTTGCTTATAATTGTGGACAAGGTTATTACGGTGTAACACCTGATTTAACTTGTTTAGGTAAAGTAATCGGTGGTGGCTTACCAGTAGGAGCATACGGTGGGAAAGCAGAAATTATGCGCCAAGTTGCACCGAGCGGACCGATTTACCAAGCAGGTACTTTATCAGGTAACCCACTTGCAATGGCAGCAGGTTATGAAACGTTAGTACAGTTAACGCCAGAATCATATGTAGACTTTGAGCGCAAAGCTGAAATGTTAGAAGCTGGCTTACGTAAATCGGCTGAAAAACATGGCATTCCGCATCATATTAACCGTGCGGGTTCTATGATTGGTATCTTCTTTACAGATGAACAAGTTATTAATTACGATGCAGCAAAATCTTCAAACTTAGAATTCTTTGCGGCTTACTATCGTGAAATGGTAGAACAAGGTGTATTCTTGCCACCATCTCAATTCGAAGGTCTATTTTTATCGACAGCACATAGTGATGCAGATATTGAAGCGACGATTGCAGCGGCTGAAATTGCAATGTCAAAATTAAAAGCTTAATTGTTGAAAGAAAGTCGCTCTCCATAAGGGGAGCGATTTTTTTTATTCATAAAGTCAGCTTTCCATACATAAATCTGTAATGACATATAGTTTGGGAGGGGGAAAAGAAGTGGCAACAGATCATTCATTACGTTTTTCATTAAAAGAATCTGTTTGGTTCCAAAAAGGACAGGAAGTCGAAGAACTTTTGTCAATTTCGTTAGATCCAGACGTTGAGATAGAAGAGCTTGATCATGAAGTTATCGTGAGAGGGCAATTAGATTTAACGGGAGAGTATGTTGCGCGGCAAGATGATTCGGCTTATTCATTAAGAGATTTATCACCAGCGAAATCAATTGATTATGTAGAAACAAGGGAAGATGGGGTTAATGAACTTGTTCATTCCTTTCCGCTTGAAATATCAATTCCGAGAAACCGTGTGAAAGTAATTGAAGAACTATATGTATCTATTGAGGAATTTGATTATGAATTAAAGGAAAATGGTTGCTTACAATTATTAGCGGATATATCTATCACTGGTTTATGTGATGAAGAAAGAATCGAGGATGAAGAGGAAGAAACAGCGTATGCTGAGTTAGAGGCTGATTCCGCACAAGAAGATGAAAATAGACCTGCCATGCACGTAGAAGAACCAATCTATAAGGAATCAGATGAGTGGGAAGATTACGCGTTTGAACCGTTTCAACTAGAGGAAAGAAAAGAGCAGGAAGTAGAGGAAGAGGAAATAGAAGAACATGAATTTGTAGAGCGTGCAGAGGAGAAAGAATCAACGCCACAATTTGAATTGTTCGGAAGAAAAGATTTCAAGAAAGAAAAAGCGAAAAAACAAGAAGAGCAAGAAGAAGAAACGTATTCACAGCGGGATGAAAATGCACTTTATTTAACGAAAATATTTACGAAAGAACCGGAAGAAGAATTTACAAAGTTAAGAATATATTTCGTGCAAGAAGGGGATACAATCGAATCTGTTGCAGACCGTTATGAAACGTCTGTACAAAACTTATATCGTGTCAATCAAACAGAAGATATATATTTAACTGCGGGACAAATTATTTATATTCCTGTTTCAAGGGCAAAAGCGAAATAAGTGAGTGTTTTCACTCACTTATTTTCCTAAAGGCTATGTTTTGAATAGAAAGGGTTATTCGTATGGATATTGAATTACGAAATCGCTATGAACCCATTGTAAGGCAATATAGATTGGATACACAGCATATGGAAGAGCACGGAAGTGTAACGAAAATTTACACGAATCAAGGTCCGTATGCGCTCAAGAAAATAGAAGACGGGAAGTTAGAGCGGAATAATTTTTTGCACCATATTCAATATTTGAAGGAGAACGGTTTTTCAAATTATGTACCTATATACCATGCGACGGATGGAAATTATATTTTAAGTGACGGGACGTATAATTATTATTTAATGCCTTGGTTAGAACGTGCGGAAGGCAACGGCGAGGATAATGATCAATATCATAAAATGTTTCAAACTCTCGGGACGTTACATCAAAAAACGGTGAAAGAAGAAACGTATACAGAAGAAGATTTAGAAAAACATTATACAAATATATCCGATCGCTGGGAGAATGATGGTGAGATGTTAGAAGAGTTTCTCGTAGAATCTGAAGCGAAGTGGTATATGTCTCCGTTTGAATTGCAATATTGTACGTACTATCATCATGTAATGAGGGCGCGTGAGTTTGCAACGAAGCAATTAACTGAGTGGAACGATGCGATGAAGGAAAAAGAAAAAACACGTATTACTTTTGTACATGGTAACGTATCGCTTAATCATTTCTTATTTGATTATGAACGGAATGGCTATTTTATTAGTTTAGAAAAATCGAAGTTTGCCACACCGGTGCAAGATATAGTAGGGTTTTATTCTCGGTCTTTAAACACGTATCCAATTGCGCGAAGTGATCGGTTTGAATGGTATCAAATGTACCAAAAAAATTTCCCTTTTACGAAAGAAGAGCAACTACTCATGTTTGCGTATATGACGTATCCATCGCAATTTATTCGGCAAATCCAGTCTTATAAGAAAAGAAGAGAGAGTCGCAATGAGGAAAATGAACTTCTCGGAGTAAAGAGCTTGCAACAATCGCATTGGCTCGTTAGCAATATAGAATATTTCCTTTCGCAATTACAAGCTGCCCAGCAAGGGAACGGATAAAGTGAAACTTTAATTAGTGGGGGATTTTACTGCCCGCAAATAGCGGGATAAAGAAGATAAGTAGAGGATGCTACTTATCTTCTTTTTTTGCCCCAAAAGCCGTAGTATTAAATTTATCTTGACGAATAGGGTTTCGTTTTTTACACTATTGTATATAATAATTAACAATCATATAAATGCCTTGAAGGGGAAGAGTATAACAAGAAACGTCTTCAGAGAGGAGAATCATTAGCTGGGAGATTCTCTAGATAGTTATGTTAGAAGGTAGCCCTGGAGCATCTTTTCTGAACGGAATAGTTCTCATTAGGAAAAGACGGATTTGTCCGTTATCAAATTAAGAGTATAAGCAAATTCCTGAATTTGTTTGTAAATAAAGGTGGTACCGCGATGTCCCTCGTCCTTTTTGGATGAGGGGCATTTTTTATTTTAAGGAGGGAAAATAATGTCTAACACGGAAAAGAATTTACCAACTAAATATGATCATATGTCCGTTGAAGAAGGGCTTTATCAATGGTGGCTTGAAGGCAAATATTTCGAAGCAACAGGAGATGAGAAGAAACAACCATACACAATTGTAATTCCACCTCCGAACGTAACTGGTAAGTTACACTTAGGTCATGCTTGGGATACAACTCTTCAAGATATTTTAACTCGTACGAAGCGTATGCAAGGTTACGATGTATTATGGCTTCCAGGGATGGACCATGCGGGTATCGCAACACAAGCGAAAGTAGAAGGAAAACTTCGTGAAGAAGGTATTTCACGTTACGATCTTGGCCGTGAGAAATTCCTTGAAAAAGCTTGGGAATGGAAAGAGGAATACGCGTCTCACATTCGTCAACAATGGGGGAAAGTTGGTTTAGGACTAGACTATTCTCGTGAACGTTTCACATTAGACGAAGGTTTATCTGATGCGGTTAATAAAGTATTCGTTCAATTATACGAAAAAGGCTTAATTTACCGCGGTGAATATATTATTAACTGGGACCCAGCAACACGCACAGCTCTTTCTGATATTGAAGTAATTCATAAAGAAGTTCAAGGTGCATTCTACCATATGAACTATCCGTTAACAGATGGTTCTGGTCATATTCGTCTTGCGACTACTCGTCCAGAAACGATGCTTGGTGATACAGCAGTAGCAGTTCATCCAGAAGACGATCGTTACAAACATTTAATCGGAAAAACAGTTACACTTCCAATCGTAGGCCGTGAGATTCCGATTATTGCTGATGAGTACGTAGAAAAAGATTTCGGAACAGGCGTTGTAAAAATTACACCAGCTCATGACCCGAATGACTTTGAAGTAGGTAACCGTCATGATTTACCACGTATCTTAGTAATGAACGAAGATGGATCAATGAACGAAAAAGCTGGTAAGTATAACGGTATGGATCGTTTCGAATGCCGTAAAGCGTTAGTGAAGGACTTACAAGAAGCGGGCGTATTAGTAGAAATTGAGCCTCATATGCATTCAGTAGGTCATAGTGAGCGTAGTGGTGCAGTTGTTGAGCCTTACTTATCAACACAATGGTTCGTAAAAATGGCTCCACTTGCTGAGAAAGCAGTAGAGCTTCAACAAAAAGAAGAAGAGAAAGTAACGTTCGTACCAGAACGTTTTGAAAACACATACTTACGCTGGATGGAAAACATTCACGACTGGTGTATTTCTCGTCAATTATGGTGGGGACACCGTATTCCAGCTTGGTATCATAAAGAAACTGGTGAAGTATACGTAGGTACAGATGCACCAGCAGATATTGAAAACTGGAATCAAGATAACGACGTACTTGATACATGGTTCAGTTCAGCGTTATGGCCGTTCTCAACACTTGGCTGGCCGGATGAAGATTCAGCAGACTTTAAACGTTATTATTCAACAGATGCATTAGTAACGGGTTATGACATCATCTTCTTCTGGGTATCTCGTATGATTTTCCAAGGTTTAGAGTTTACTGGTGAGCGTCCATTTAAAGATGTATTAATTCACGGTTTAGTTCGTGATGAGCAAGGACGTAAAATGAGTAAATCTCTTGGTAACGGTATTGATCCAATGGATGTTATCGAGAAGTACGGTGCAGATGCAATGCGCTATTTCTTATCAACAGGAAGCGCACCAGGTCAAGATTTACGTTTCAGTATGGAAAAAGTAGAGTCTACTTGGAACTTCATTAATAAAATTTGGAACGCATCACGTTTCGTATTAATGAACATGGATGATATGAAGTATGAAGAAATCGATTTAACTGGTGAAAAATCAGTTGCGGATAAGTGGATTTTAACTCGCTTAAACGAAACAATCGAAAGCGTAACACGTAACATGGATAAATATGAGTTCGGTGAAGCTGGTCGTTCATTATACAACTTCATTTGGGACGATTTCTGTGACTGGTACATTGAAATGGCGAAACTTCCACTATACGGTGAAGATGAAGCAGCTAAGAAAACAACTCGTTCTATTTTAGCTTACGTATTAGACCAAACAATGCGTCTATTACACCCATTCATGCCATTCGTAACAGAGAAAATTTGGCAACATTTACCGCATGAAGGCGAATCTATTACAGTAGCAGCATGGCCAACAGTTCGCGAAGATTTACAAGATACAGAAGCTGCGGCAGAAATGCACCTTCTAGTTGATATCATTCGCTCTGTTCGTAACATCCGTGCAGAAGTTAATACGCCAATGAGCAAAAAAGTCCAAATGCAAATTAAAGCAAAAGATGAGGCTATACTTGCTCAACTTACAAAAAACAGCTCTTACATTGAGCGTTTCTGTAACCCAAGCGAATTAATAATTCAAACGGATTTACAAGCACCAGAAAAAGCGATGACTGCAATCGTATCAGGTGCAGAGTTATTCTTACCGTTAGCTGATCTTATCAATCTTGATGAAGAGAGAGCACGTCTTGAGAAAGAATTTGAGAAGTTCGACAAAGAAGTAGAACGTGTACAGAAGAAACTTTCAAACCAAGGTTTCGTAGCGAAAGCTCCTGCAGCAGTTATTGACGGAGAGCGTGCGAAAGAGCAAGACTACCTAGAAAAACGTGAAGCAGTTCGCCAACGTCTAGCAGATCTTGAAAAGTAAAATATTTTTTAGAGGCTCACTATATTGGTGAGTCTCTTTTCTTTGCGTATAATAGAAGTATGAAGGTTGTCTTTTGAAAGGGGAAAGCATACGTGATACATACATACGAAGAAGCGATAGGGTGGATTCATAGCCGATTGAAGTTTGGTATTAAACCAGGATTAGAAAGAATGAGATGGATGCTAGAAGAGCTCGGGAATCCAGAGCGTCACATAAAATGTGTTCATCTTGCTGGTACAAATGGAAAAGGTTCAACGTTAACATATATGCGCTACATGTTAGAAGATGCAAAATATAAGGTAGGAACATTTACCTCTCCATATATTGAAACATTTAACGAACGTATTAGTGTGAACGGGACACCAATTGCAGATGAAGAGATTACTGAACTTGTAAAGATGGTAAAGCCAGTCGTTGAAAAACTAGATGAGACGGATTTAGGGGAAGCGACTGAGTTTGAAATTATTACTGTTATGGCAATTTGTTATTTCGGTAAAGTTAATTTCTGTGATGTTGTTTTATTTGAAACAGGGCTTGGAGGGCGTTTTGATTCTACGAATGTTATTCATCCTGTTCTTACGATTATTACAAATATCGGCCACGATCATATGCATATTTTAGGGAATACACTAGGAGAAATTGCATATGAAAAGGCGGGGATTATTAAGTCTGGTGTTCCAGTTATTACTGGTGTACAAGATGAGGAAGCATTGCAAGTTATTCAAAAGGTTGCGAAGGAAAATCATGCAAACTTATACGAGATAGGCAAGCATTTTACAGCGTTACATAAACAGTCTAGTGAAGATGGAGAACAGTTTGATTTCACTTGTCCTTTTGCTACTTTTGAAGATGTACGCATCTCAATGAAAGGTGTTCACCAAGTAGGAAACGCAGCACTTGCACTTATGGCAATCATGTATGTAAAAACATACTTATCATTTTTAATTGAGGAAGAAGAAATAAGAACTGGATTACAGGAAGCGTATTGGATTGGGCGATTTGAAAAAATGCAAAGTAATCCAGATATTATTATAGATGGTGCCCACAATCCAGAAGGTATCGAAAGTCTTGTGAAAACAGTAGAATCACATTACAAAGATAAAAATGTAATAGTTTTATTTACTGCCCTAGGTGATAAACAATTGCATAATATGGTAGGTCAATTAGAAACCATTGCAGATGAAATTATTTTTACAACATTCGCCTTTGATCGTGCTATTTCAGCAGGCGAGCTTGCATCGTATGCAAAGAAAGAGTCAAAATTAGTTTTTGAAAATTGGAAAGAGGCAATTGATACGAAGGTTGGAATGATTGGAGAAAATGATGTTTTTATCATAACAGGTTCTCTTTACTTCATTTCGGAAGTTCGAAAATATATTCGCGAGAAAAACTAGATAGTCTTTGCTATCTAGTTTTTTTGTTCTACAAATGAAGTCAAATGCATACATATAAGATAAATATATAGGGTTATTTGGCGAATTCCTCTGACAAATATCTCGTTTTTTTGTGAAATGAATATGATATGATGCGGACAACGATAAGAGGTGAGGTGTGAGTGTATGGACAAGCAATCACGAACGATCTCGGTGAAAGTGAATGGAACAGAAGCGAAGTATGAGGAGAAGAAGAAAGATGAATTTGAATGGATGGTAGTAGAAAGTGAAAGACCGAAAAACGTTGTTCCGTTTCAAAAAGCGAAATTAGTGTCTGCGGAAAAAAAACGAAAGAAGTGGAGCAATACGTTAATTGCAATCGTTGCAACTGCGATTGTTATTGGTACGGTGTTTGGGATGGGGATGCTACAGTTACTTAAAGGGCAAGGAGCGACAGGGGGAAGTGAAGTAACAGCTTCGAAGCAGATGCAAAATGAAGAATCAAAGGTGGGTGGAACGGTAGGACAAACACCAGCACCAAAAGAGGAAAAACAAAAAGCGCAGACAGGAACGTCATTAGATCCAATGAAATTATTGTTTGTTCAAGGAGGGATTTATTCTTCCGAAGAAAAGGGACAGGCTGCTCTTGAAGAGTGGAAAGGTAATGGAGGCGTAGCAGCTTTAAAACCGAGCGGTGATAAGTATGCATTAGTTGTTGGTATTGCTAGTGATGAACAAGGCATAAACCAATTAATGACGCAGTATAAAAATGATAATGTCTCTGTATTGAAAAAGAACTGGGATATAACAGATAAAGCGTTACTTAAAGATGATAAAGAGGTTGGGGCGTTTTTAACAAAAGTACAGTCATTATATACTCATTTAGCAAAATATGCTTCTAGCGTACAAGCTAGTGGAAAAAGTAATGCAAAAGACATAGGTGCGATTGAAAAAGAGTGGAAAGCAATTGAAAAAGAAGGGAAAAGTATGAAGCAGGAAGAAGCGAAGAAATTGTATATGTATACGTCAGTAGCTGTGCAAACAGTGAAGGATGGAAAAGGTGATAAGGAATCTTTGGCGAAATTAAATCAAGTTATTATTGATGGTATACTTTCATATGAAAAAATTGTTTCACAAAAGGTGAAATAATAGGATAATGAAATGACGAAGGAAGAAGTATAGGTACTTCTTTCTTTTCTTTTGAATTTAGAGCAAAGTGCTTTCTCTATGGCAGGAATATAATCGTATTTTAGTGAAAAAGTATTATTTTGTTTAGAGAAAATAATATTTCTTTCATTTGTGGACAAACTATTCCTTTGATACGATTGATATAAATGATTCTGCTTCATGTGAGAAAGGAAGGAGAAAATATGAGAAAAATTATTTTAGCATCAGGATCACCTCGCAGGAAGGAACTGCTTGAGTTAGCGGATGTACCATTTGAAATCATTGTAAGTGAAGTAGAAGAAACGATTGGTGCGTACTCATCACCTTCTGATATTGTTATGTCCCTTGCCCTGCAAAAGGCATCTGCGGTAGCGGAAAATAACAGTGATCATATTGTGCTAGGTGCAGACACAATTGTTACATATGAATCGCGTATTCTTGGAAAGCCTTCTAATGAGGCTGAGGCGAAAGAAATGTTACGATTATTATCAGGGAAAACACATGAAGTGTATACTGGTGTTGCAATTATAGAAAAAGACAAAACGGTCACTTTTTACGAGCGTACAGAAGTTACGTTTTGGGAATTAACAGAAGAGGAAATTGACGTATACGTTGCATCAAAAGAGCCTCTTGATAAAGCAGGAAGTTATGGAATTCAAGGTAAAGGATCTATTTTTGTTCAACATATTCAAGGGGATTACTATAGTGTAGTCGGTTTACCAATATCACGTCTTGTTCGGGAATTAAAACAATTTAACATTGATGTAACCCATGCGTAAAATTGCATGGGATTTTCTTTGAGAGAACAAATAAAAGGGGTGGAGAAATGAACGGTATTCGTGATGTTGTCAAAGAAGAACAGCCACGGGAGCGTTTATTGTTAGAAGGAGCAGGAAGTTTATCAAATCGGGAGCTTCTTGCAGTGTTACTCAGAACAGGTTCTAAAGAAGAAACAGTTTTAAAGTTATCAGATAGAATTTTACATCACTTTGATGGTTTACGTATGTTGAAAGATGCAACGTTAGAAGAGCTTGTCAGTATACATGGTGTTGGGATTGCGAAGGCAGCCCAGCTTATAGCTGCTTTTGAACTTGGTAGAAGAATGGTACGTTTAGAATATCAAAATAGATACAGCATTCGAAGCCCAGAAGATTGTGCGAAATATATGATGGAAGAAATGCGCTTCCTGCAACAGGAGCATTTTGTATGTTTATATTTGAACACAAAGAATCAAGTTATACATAGGCAAACGATTTTTATTGGCAGTTTAAACACATCAATTGTACATCCAAGGGAAGTTTTTAAAGAAGCGTTCCGTCGTGCAGCAGCCTCTATCATATGTCTTCATAACCATCCTTCAGGAGACCCCGCGCCGAGCCGAGAAGATATTGAAGTAACAAAACGGTTAGTAGAATGCGGCCAGATTATCGGAATTGAAGTGCTTGACCATATTATAATAGGCGACCATAAATTCGTGAGTTTAAAGGAAAAAGGTCATATTTAAGACTATGCTTTTTACTTATTTTGTTTTATAATGTGATTTATGAGTTTTTTGTAGAAATTTATCTACAAAAAGGATAAAGATATAAAAAACGTACTGTTTTTATAATATAAAGTAAGAAAAAATGAGTCCGTGAAAACAAGAAAGGAAGATAAATAATATGTTTGGATTTGGTGGCTTTACTCGCGATCTTGGAATAGATTTAGGAACTGCGAACACGCTTGTATATGTAAAAGGAAAAGGTGTAGTTTTACGTGAACCTTCAGTAGTAGCGTTACAAACTGATACGAAACAAATCGTTGCTGTAGGTAGCGATGCAAAACAAATGATTGGTCGTACACCAGGAAACGTTGTGGCACTTCGCCCGATGAAAGACGGTGTAATTGCTGATTACGAAACGACAGCAACAATGATGAAATACTACATTCAACAAGCTCAAAAATCAAATGGATTCTTCTCACGTAAGCCTTACGTAATGGTATGTGTACCGTCTGGTATTACAGCTGTAGAAAGACGTGCAGTAATCGATGCGACTCGTCAAGCGGGCGCTCGTGACGCTTATCCAATTGAAGAACCATTTGCAGCAGCAATTGGTGCGAACTTACCTGTTTGGGAACCAACTGGTAGCATGGTTGTTGATATCGGTGGCGGTACAACAGAAGTTGCAATCATTTCTTTAGGTGGTATTGTAACAAGTCAATCAGTTCGTGTTGCTGGTGATGATATGGACGATTCAATCATTCAGTACATTAAGAAAAGCTACAACTTAATGATTGGTGAAAGAACAGCTGAAGCATTAAAATTAGAAATCGGTTCTGCAGGCGAGCCAGAAGGTATCGAGCCTATGGAAATTCGCGGTCGTGATTTAGTAAGTGGTTTACCAAAAACAGTACTAATTCAGCCAGAAGAAATTGCAGATGCATTAAAAGATACAGTAGATGCAATTGTAGAATCTGTTAAAAATACGTTAGAGAAAACTCCACCTGAATTAGCGGCAGACATTATGGACCGTGGTATCGTATTAACAGGCGGCGGAGCATTACTACGTAACTTAGATAAAGTGATTAGTGAAGAAACAAATATGCCAGTTCTTGTTGCGGAAGATCCATTAGATTGCGTAGCAATTGGAACGGGTAAAGCATTAGACAATATCGATCTTTTCAAAACTGCTGCTCGATAATATTGCAAAATAAAAATCAATGAAATTAAGAGGGTGTGAACGTGCCACAGTTTTTCTTAAACAAAAGATTAATTGTTTTGTTAGTTAGTATTATTCTTCTCGTGGCATTGATTGGAATCTCATTGAAAGAACGGAACAGTTTAACATGGCCAGAGCAGTTTGTTAAAGACACTGTCGGTGTTGTAGAACGTGTATTCCAAAAGCCAGCGAAATACGTAGCTGGATTCTTCGAAAATGTAGAGGATGTAAAGCGCACGTATGAAGAGAATAAAGAATTAAAAGCAAAATTAGATAATTATGCAGGTTTATCAGGGAAAGTAAAACAATTAGAAGATGATAAAAAGAAGTTACAAGAGTTAACTGGTAAAAAAGAGTTGCCTAGTGATTATACTGAAATTCCATCTACTGTTGTTTCTCGTAATCCAGATAAATGGTACGATTTAGTTGGAATTGATAAAGGGGCACAGCAAGGAATTAAAAAAGATATGGCTGTAGTAACTTCACAAGGTTTAGTTGGACGAGTGAAAAGTGTATCCCAGTTTACATCATCAGTAGAATTGCTAAGCTCTATGAGCCGAACAAATCGTGTTTCTGCTATCGTACAAGGTAATGAGAAAATCTTTGGATTAATTGAAGGTTACGACAAAGAAAAGCACTTACTTCTTTTCACAAAGATTGGCTCTGATGCAAAAGTAGAACCAAATCAATTAGTTGTAACATCTGGACTTGGTGATATTTTCCCGAAAGGTCTTGTAATTGGAACAATCGTTGATGTTCAGCCAGATCCATACGGCTTAACAAAAACAGCTTATGTAAAACCGGCCGCTGACTTGAATGACGTAGAGCATATTATGGTTGCGAAACGTGCAAAACCTTCAGCGCCATTAGAATAGGAGGGGGAGAAGAGATGATGAAGATTTTAAAAAGAGCAGCTCTTCCTCTTTTGCTCCTTTTTGTTTTTCTATTTGAAAATATGTTTGCTACTATTGTTCCAACAGAGGTTTTTTGGAAAGACAGTATAGCAGCACCTCATTTCTTTATAATTGCGTTATGTTTTATTACTGTGTACTATAGTCCGGTCCAAGGGATTTATTACGGACTCTTATTTGGTTTCTTATTTGATACCGTATACACAGAACTTGTCGGTATATATATTTTTGCGTATCCGATTTTAGCTTATTTAGTTTATAGTGTGATGAAGATACTACAATTGAATTTATTTATTGTTGCTTCTATCGTACTAGCTAGCATTGTAGCACTAGAGTATTATGTGTATGGATTTTTAACTTTGTTAGGACGTACTCATATGTCAGCGTATGTCTTTTTCACAGATCGTCTCCTGTCTACTTTATTGCTAAATGCAATTTTCTTATTGATAGTTTGTTTCCCACTGAGACGATATTTAGTGCGTCTTTCAAAAGCGATGGAAGAAAAAGAAAAAAGGATTTTCTAATTTTATGTCGAATTGAATCGGTGGGGTGAACTTTAGTGGAAGAAAAAAAGCAACAAAATGTAACAATAAAAGGGACAAAAGACGGAATAACGCTTCATTTAGATGATTGTTGTTCATTCTCTGAATTGCTGGAGGAATTGGATGAAAAGCTTTCTACACATTACTATGATGGTGATGGGCGCTCTTTAATTGAAGTGCATGTGAAAGTGGGAAATCGTTATTTAACAGAAGTCCAACAAGAAGAGATTCGTACGTTAATTCGTAATAAAAAGAATCTTGTTGTGGATTCAATTGAAAGTGATGTTATAACGAAAGCAGAAGCAATAGCTTGGAAAGAAGAAACAGAAATTGTCCCTATTTCCAAAATTGTTCGCTCTGGACAAGTTTTACATGTAAAAGGAAATTTATTGTTAATTGGAGATGTTAATCCAGGCGGAACGGTTATCGCTGGGGGGAATATTTTTGTCGTAGGATCATTAAGAGGAATTGCGCATGCTGGGTATTATGGGGATTCGGATGCTGTAATCGCTGCATCTGATATGAACCCGATGCAACTTCGAATTAGTGATTTGGCAATGCGGGCTCCGGAAGAGAAAGAAGACGGAGCGGAGGCGGCAGAATGTGCGTATATTAATGAGAACAATCACATTGTTGTCGATCGACTGCAACTTCTCACTCATCTTAGACCTAATTTAACAAAGTTAGAAAGGGGAATTGTATAGCTGTGGGAGAGGCAATAGTAATTACATCTGGAAAAGGCGGAGTAGGTAAAACTACAACGTCTGCGAACATTGGTACAGCCCTGGCTTTATCTGGAAAGAAAGTGTGCTTAATTGACACAGATATCGGTCTTCGAAATTTAGACGTAGTAATGGGGCTGGAAAATCGCATTGTATTTGATCTTGTTGATGTCGTTGAAGGGCGTTGCCGTTTACCTCAGGCGCTTATTAAAGATAAGCGTTTTGATGATCTTTATTTATTACCTGCAGCACAAACGAGTGATAAATCAGCGGTAACACCTGAACAAATGGATGAATTAATACAAGTATTACGTCAAGATTATGATTACATATTAATTGATTGTCCTGCGGGGATTGAGCAGGGATTTAAAAATGCGGTAGCTGGTGCGGATAAAGCAATCGTTGTTACGACGCCAGAAGTATCCTCAATGCGCGATGCGGATCGTATTATCGGGCTTTTAGAAAAAGAGGATATTGAACCACCAAAACTTGTTATTAATCGTGTGCGTAGTCATATGCTTCATGAGCAGGATATGTTAGATGTTGATGAAATCGTACGTACATTGTCAATCGAGCTTCTTGGTGTTGTCGAGGATGATGATGAAGTTATTCGTGCTACAAATACAGGTGAACCTGTAGCGTTGCAACCGAGCGGAAAAGCAGCGTTAGCTTATCGTAATATTGCAAGACGCTTGTTGGGTGAGAATGTACCATTGCAAGCATTTGGACAAGAAAAGGTATCGGTATTTACAAAGATGAAAAACTTCTTTGGAATCCGTTAAAAGCACTTCGCACATATGCGAAGTGCTTTCTTTTTTCTTCACACGAATATCTTCCTTTCTTAGCTCATACATATGTACAAACTGTATACAACTGTTTCTAATTAAATTAGCTTAACGAAAGAAAGGAGACAGTATGAAGAATAGTCGTGTAGAAGAAATTAAAAAACGGATTGCGAAAAGGAAGGCAGAGCAAGAAAAGATGGAGGAAGAGCAGTATTTTGCTGGAGGTAATTTTGATAGTGAAACAGTATTTATTGAAGGAGGAGAAAAGGAAATTCATCCTTTATTTCGAAAAGAAGTATTTTTCTTCAAAGTTTTGTTATCAGCAATATTAGTTCTTTCTGTCGCTATTTTATATAAGAATGCACCACCTTCTTTCGACGGTGCTAAAGCTGTTACAGAAAAAGTGATGAAAGAAGAATTTCAGTTTGCTACTGTAGCGAAATGGTACGAAAAGCAGTTTGGAAAACCGCTCGTATTTTATTCACCTACTGAGAAAAAAGAAGGAACTATTCAGCAGAAAGATTATGCCATCCCTGCTTCTGGAAAGGTGATGCAAGGGTTTCAAAAAAATGGCCAAGGTGTATTTGTTCAAACAGCTACAAATGCAACTGTTGAGTCAGTGAATGAAGGGCTAGTTGTTTTTGCAGGTAAGAAAGAGGAACTTGGTAATACGGTTCAAATTCAGCATGCAGATGGAACAGAATCGTGGTATGCGAATTTAAATGACATGACAGTGAAATTATATGATTACGTTTCAAAGAAACAAAAAATTGGAACAGTGAATAATGATGCAAATAATAAAAATGGTAAGTTTTATTTCGCGATAAAAAAGAATGAAAAATTTATTGACCCGATTCAGGTGATTTCATTTGATTAAATATAGAGAAGTTTTAACGAAGATTTCAGTGCATCCGTTGTTTTGGGTTATTATTGTCATTGGTATTTTTACGGCACGTTTTAAAGAGTTACTACTGTTATTTTGTATCGTTCTTATCCATGAACTTGGGCATGCCTTTGCGGCGGCACACTACAATTGGCGTATTAAAAAGATTCAACTTTTACCGTTTGGTGGTGTGGCTGAGCTTGAGGAACATGGGAATAAGTCATTGAAAGAGGAACTTGTTGTTGTAATTGCAGGGCCTATACAGCATATTTGGATGATGGTGGTAGGTTATATAGTGTTTGAAGCTGGTTGGCTGGGTGCGGATTTATATTATTTCTTTATATGGAATAATATAATTATTTTAGCATTTAATTTACTACCTATTTGGCCGCTTGATGGTGGAAAAGTATTGTTTAACGTATTATCATATCGTTTTCCTTATTTACAAGCACATGAAAAGATGATGAAATTATCATGTGTTTTTTTTAGTGTAATACTAGTGTGGCAGTTACTTTGGAATAGTAACAATATTATGATGTGGGTACTACTCATATTTTTAGCGGTGTCGTTATATCAAGAGTGGAAACAAAGACAGTATGCCTTTATGCGTTTTTTATTAGAACGTTATTATGGGAACAAAAGAGGAATTGAAAAGATTGCACCTATTGAAGTGCAATCAGAAGATCATTTATATAAGATATTCACAAAATTTCGTAGAGGGTATAAGCACTCTATTATCGTCCATGGAAAATATAAAGAACATTACACATTAGATGAAAATGAATTACTCTATGCGTATTTTACTGAAAAACGAACAACTTCATCTGTTGAAGAATTAATCGGTTAGTGTTGACGATAGCACTAACCTTTTATTATTGTAAAAGCAAAGAAGATTATAAAGTGAGGAAAGAATTTTGAAAACGTTATATATGAACTATGCAGGATCGGAAAAACGCATTGCAATTGAAGAGAAGAAAAAAATTGTTGAGTTTTTATGGAAACGAAATGAAGAACAAGAGATTGTTGGGCATATTTATGTTGGACGTATCGTAAGAACGATCGCTGGAATGAACGCAGCTTTTGTAAATATCGGTTTAGAAAAACATGCGTACCTTTCATACGATGATGTACCATCTTCTTATCGTATACATGAAGGGCAAGCGGTACTCGTACAAGTTGTGAAAGAAGCGATTGATACGAAAGGGCCGAAATTGACAGCAAACATAGAATTTACCGGGAAATATGTCGTTTATATGCCATATGATGAAATGCGTGCGGTTTCCCGAAAAATAAAAAATAATAAAAGAAGGCAACAGCTACTCCAAATTGAGGTAGAAGGGACAGGAGGTTATATTTTCCGCTCTGCTTCTGAAAAAGGAGAAATTGAAGAAATACAGGCTGAAATGCAAAGGTTACAGCAGTTATATGAAGAGCTAAAAAGAAAAGAGGTCCAAGGAAAGGCACCGTTACTACTTCATCGACCGGCGACCTTTTTAGATCGTGTATTCCAAGAGAATCCGATTGAAACGATTGAAAAAGTAGTTGTAGATACAAGAAGTATAGTAAAAGAATTAGAAGAAAAGATTGGAAAAGAAAAAGTATCTTTTTATAATGAAAAATCTTCAATGTTTAACCATTTTGGAATAGAGCGTGAGATCGAAAAAGCACTTCAAAAAATTGTGTGGCTCCCGAATGGTGCGTATTTAATAGTGGAACAAATGGAGACGATGACTGTAATTGATGTGAATACGGGCAAGTTTACTGGAAAACAGAATTTACAAGATACAGTCCTTCGTACAAATGAAGTGGCAGCTGAAGAGATTGCACGTCAATTAAGACTGCGTGATATCGGTGGTATGATATTAATTGATTTTATTAATATGAAAAGAAGAGAAGATAAAGAAAAGGTAAGAGAATGTCTCATGGCTGCTATGCAAAATGATCGCACATATACAAGAGTGCTCGGTTTTACAGAGTTAGGGATTTTGGAGATGACACGTAAACGTAAGAAACATTCTTTACGCGACGTATTACTAGAAGAGTGTTTATCTTGCAAAGCGACGGGGTATGTAATGTCATATGAAACAATTGCGTATGAGTTAGAGAGAGAGCTAATCACATATGGCAATATAGAGGATGAGGCAGTATTAATCGCTGCACCTAAAAATCTGCAAAAACAATTTTTGCAAAAAGAATTACAAAAAAATATTCCATTTGAAATTTATTTCAAAGATGATATGATCGAAGAGTATGCCATTATCCGTTTTGGAAGTAAAAAAGAAATTGTAGAACGGAAAAAATAGTTAGCAGAACATTTATTGACAACCGTCTATGATTCATGATAACATCTTTATGTTATAGTTTATAGCACCTAAACGGCTATATGCTACAACCGCACAAGACAGGTTCCTTAAAGACATTTATGTCTACCTCGTTTTTGGCGAGTCTTAGTAATTAAGAGGAGGTGCAAGTATGTACGCAATTATCGAAACAGGTGGAAAACAAATTAAAGTTGAAGCTGGTCAAGCAATCTACATTGAAAAATTAGATGTTGAAGCTGGTGAAACTGTTACTTTTGACAAAGTTCTTTTCGTTGGTGGCGAAAACGTTAAAGTTGGTAGCCCAGTTGTAGAAGGTGCAACAGTTACTGCGAAAGTTGAAAAACAAGGTCGCGCTAAGAAAATCATCGTTTTCAAATACAAAGCGAAAAAGAACAATCGTAAGAAACAAGGTCATCGTCAACCTTACACTAAGCTAGTTGTTGAAGCTATCAACGCTTAATTCAGGTTAACATGATTAAAATTACGATAAGTCGCACGAAATTAGGAAGTATCCAATCATTTAAAATGACTGGACATGCCAATTATGCGCCACATGGACAAGATCTTGTCTGTGCTGGAACTACAGCGGTTGTGTTTGGATCTATAAATGCAGTGGAAGAACTTTGTAATGTGCAAGCAACTATTGAACTCGGAAGTGATGGTGGATTCTTAACGTATGAATTGCCTAATGATTTAGACGTTCATACAGCAGAAAAAGCACAGATACTTTTAGAAGGATTGGTTGTTTCGCTTAAGACGATCGAACTTGATTACGGAAAGTATATCCGTTTAATAGAAAAAGTGCAGGAGGTGTAACGTATGTTAAGATTAGATCTTCAGTTTTTCGCATCTAAGAAAGGTGTAGGTAGTACAAAGAACGGTCGTGACTCTCAGTCAAAACGTCTTGGTGCTAAACGCGCAGATGGTCAAACGGTTTCAGGTGGTTCAATTCTTTACCGTCAACGCGGTACAAAAATTTATCCAGGTGTTAACGTTGGTCGTGGTGGCGATGACACTTTATACGCGAAAGTTGACGGCGTAGTACGCTTTGAGCGTCTTGGCCGTGACCGCAAACAAGTGAGCGTATATCCTGTTGCTCAAGAAGCATAAGAACTCACGGAAAACTCTAACCTGAGTGCAGGTTAGAGTTTTTCTATATTAAGGGGTATCTAAATGAATGAAAAATGGACAATTATAGATGCGTTGCGTCATTCAAGACATGATTGGCTCAATCGTATGCAGATGGTGAAAGGAAACCTTTCCCTTGGAAAAGTGGAAGAGATTCATAGTCTCATCGATCGTTTTGTCCAAGAAGCGAGACAAGAATCCAATCTGATAGGGCTATCAATGCCTTTATTTTCAGAGTGGATTTTAACATATAATTGGAAACAGCAGCCGTGCTTATTGGAGTACGAAGTATTAGGGGAATTACATAACTTATCTCACTTAGATGAGATTGTATGTACATGGACGAATCAATTTTTCTCAATGCTTCAGCATAGTTTAGACGTATATGTTGAAAATTATGTTTGTATCACAATTGAATGTGACGCGGAGAATGCTCGTTTCTTTTTTGATTTTCGTGGTAAGCTAACGAGTGTAGAAGAACTACAGAATTGGCTTGCGAACCAAAACAATAAATGGTATTCCATTTCTTATACAGTACGAGACGAAGAAGTCTCAGTTATATTACAACCAATCGAAAAAAGTGTGGTGAAATAATGTTTGTAGATCAGGTCAAGATATATGTAAAAGGCGGCGACGGTGGTAACGGAATGGTTGCGTATCGTCGTGAGAAGTATGTACCTAAAGGTGGCCCAGCAGGTGGCGACGGTGGTAAAGGTGCAGATGTTGTTTTTGTTGTTGAGGAAGGCTTACGTACATTAATGGACTTCCGCTACCAACGTCATTTCAAAGCTGATCGTGGTCAGCACGGAATGAGTAAAGGTCAGCACGGTCGTAAATCTGAAGATTTAATCGTAAAGGTTCCACCGGGAACAATAGTAAAAGATGAAAAAACAGGTGAAATTCTTGCCGATTTAGTAACGCATGAACAAACAGCTGTAATCGCAAAAGGTGGCCGCGGTGGCCGTGGTAACTCACGTTTCGCAACACCGACGAACCCAGCGCCAGAAATCGCTGAGAACGGGGAACCTGGTCAAGAACGTGATGTCACGCTAGAACTTAAAGTGCTAGCAGATGTTGGACTTGTTGGATTCCCAAGTGTAGGTAAATCTACATTATTATCTGTTGTATCATCAGCGCGTCCGAAAATTGCAGAGTATCACTTTACAACAATCGTTCCAAATCTTGGTGTTGTTGAAACTGGTGATAGCCGCAGCTTCGTTATGGCTGACCTTCCTGGACTAATTGAAGGCGCACATGCCGGCGTCGGACTTGGACACCAATTCTTACGTCATATTGAGCGTACACGTGTAATCGTGCACGTTATCGATATGTCTGGTTTAGAAGGCCGTGAGCCATATGAAGATTATGTAACAATCAATAGTGAACTAAAAGAATACAATATGCGTTTAACTGAGCGTCCGCAAGTTGTTGTTGCAAACAAAATGGATATGCCAGGTGCAGAAGAAAACTTACAAGCATTTAAAGAAAAATTGGGAGACGAAGTGAAAATTTTCCCAATCTCAGCTGTAACGAAACAAGGTGTTCGTGACTTACTATTTGAAGTAGCGAATTTATTAGAAACAACACCAGAATTCCCAATGTACGATGATGTAGAAGAATCTGAAGCAAGTGTAATGTACAAATTTGAATCTGAATCTAATTTTGAAATTACACGCGAAAGTGATGGTACATTTGTTATTTCTGGTTATGATATTGAGAAAACATTCAAAATGACAGACTTCTCACGTGATGAATCTGTACGCCGATTTGCTCGTCAAATGCGTGGAATGGGTATTGATGAAGCCCTTCGTGCACGTGGTGCAGTAGACGGAGATATTGTAAAAATTCTTGAATATCAATTTGAATTTATCGATTAAGACTGCCGAAATATGGCAGTCTTTTTTTTATTGTAAATGTCTGATTCATATAGGAAAAAATACCCACTAATTAAATTTTCAATTTATAATAGAACAAGGAGTGGTTTTGGAAGAATTTTTTATGGGGAGAAAACGAACATGTATAAAATATTAATTGTAGAAGACGATGAAAAAATAGCGGGAATATTAGAGGAGCATTTAGAAAGATATGGCTATCAATCATTTAGAGCAAGTGATTTACGTCATATAAAAGATGAGTTCGTGAAAATAAATCCTCATCTCGTATTACTGGATATTAATTTACCATATTTTGATGGTTTTTATTGGTGTCGTCAAATTCGTACTGTATCGAATGCGCCGATTATTTTTGTTTCTGCAAGAACAGGGGAAATGGATCAAGTAATGGCAATCGAGAATGGCGGAGATGATTACATTACGAAGCCATTCCATTTAGATATTGTAATGGCTAAGGTGAAAAGTGCACTCCGCCGTGGCTATGGTGAGTATGCCTCTGTTGCTGAGAGTGATTGTTTAGGGGTAAATGGACTGTTGTTATTTCCGTCCCAGCACATTGTTGAGTGGCAGGGGCAACAAACGGAGCTGACAAAAAATGAATTTTACTTATTAGAATGTTTAATGAAACAAGCAAATCAATATGTAACGCGTGAAGAACTGCTAGAAGCCCTGTGGGATGAGGTAGCTTTTGTTGATGATAATACATTAACCGTAAATGTAAAACGCGTAAGGAAGAAACTAGAGGAGCTAGGCATTCAAAATGCAATTGTAACGAAACGCGGATATGGTTATGCGCTTCTTACAGAGTGGGGCAAAGGGTATGAAGGTTAAAAATTACCTCATGGACCGCTTTTCTTTACTTCTTTCTTATATTGTTAGCCTTTGTTTATTTGGGCTCGTTTTGCAGTTGCAAAGTCTTTTGGAAAAAAGATCCATTGATTGGAGTGCGTGGTTATATGGGCTTTTATTAGGGACAGTTGTATTTACGGTATACCTCATTTACGATTATCGAAAACGAAGTGTATTTTTAAAAAGAATCGAAAAATATGTTACTAGCGGAAATACATTACACGACTCTTTACTTATTGATACTTCTTATACGGCAGAGCAAGAGATGGTTGTTGAATCGTTTACGCTATTAAGACAGCAATATATGAATGAAGTTCATAAACAACATGCGAAAGAACAACAGCAAATGATATTTATGAACCAATGGATTCATCAAATGAAAACACCAGTATCGGTTATAGAATTGCTATTACAAAAGTTTGGTAAAGAGCATCGTGAAGCAAGAGCAACAGTTGAAAGTATTCGTGAAGAAAATAATCGTATACTAAATGGTTTAGATTTAGCGTTACATATGGCAAGGTTAGAGCAATTTGCGAAAGATTATAAAGTAGAAGTAGTAAATGTGATAGATATCATTAGGGGCATTATTAATGAAAATCGAAAATCTTTCATTCAATCGTCTGTATTTCCGAAAGTAATGTTTGATGAAGATACTTGTATGGTTGCATCTGATAGAAAATGGCTAAGTATTGCTATAGGGCAAATTGTTGTAAATGCAATTAAGTATACGAAAATTTCAGAAGCAGAGAAAAAGGAAATTCAATTTCAAATTGAAGAGAAAGATCAAAAGGTGTTACTACATATTAAGGACAATGGGATTGGTATTCCAGAGCAAGATGTAAAGCGTATATTTGATCCATTCTTTACGGGAATAAATGGCCGTAAAACGAGAGAAGCGACTGGAATGGGTTTATATATTACGAAGGAAATTTGCGATAATTTACATCATGGAATGTATGTGCAATCGGCTGAAGGGGAAGGGACAACATTCACGTTCCAATTTGCCAAAGATGAAGAATATCATACATTAATGAGAAAAATGACAAAACTGTAAGATAACAAAACGTTTTGTAAGGGAAATCACTCGTTTCTTTTTCTTATTTTTCTTATAGTAAATGTAAGAAGAAAACACATAGGGGGATTAGAAATGAGTGTTCTTGAAGTAAAAGGATTAACAAAAGTGTACCAATCAAAAGGTTCAGTAGCGACGACTGCTTTAAACGATATAAATTTTAAAATAGAAGAAGGCGAATTTGTAGGAATTATGGGGCCTTCAGGGAGCGGGAAAACAACGCTTTTAAATTTATTAGCAACAATTGATAAGCAAACTTCAGGTCATGTGCTTGTAAATGGTGAAGAAATTAATCAAATGCGTGCTGCAAAATTAGCGGAGTTTCGCCGTACACATTTAGGATTTATTTTCCAAGATTTTAACTTACTTGATACGTTATCGATTAAAGAAAATATCATTTTACCACTTGTAATGGCGAAAAAATCTGTAAATGAAATCGATGCGAAAGTGCTTGAGATTGCAAAATTTTTAAATATCGAAGAAATTTTAAATAAAAAAGTATATGAAGTGTCAGGCGGACAACAACAACGTGCAGCAGCAGCGAGAGCGATCATTCATGAACCTACGCTAATTTTAGCGGATGAGCCAACTGGAAACTTAGATTCGAAGTCAGCAAAATCATTAATGAGTGCATTGCAAGATTTACATGAACAAAAGAAAGTGACAATTGCAATGGTAACGCATGATCCAGTAGCGGCTAGTTATTGCGAACGTATTCTTTTCATTCGCGATGGAGAAATTTTCTCGGAAATACATAAAGGAAGAACGAAACAAGCCTTTTTCCAAGAAATTTTAGACGTACTTGCGATGCTAGGAGGAGAATATCATGAACTTTCGCCAGCTCGCGCTTAATAACGTAAAAGGAAATTGGCGTAATTATAAAGCTTTCCTTATTAGTAGCTGTTTATCGATTGTCGTATTTTTCATGTATGCTTCCTTTATTTATCATCCAGATGTCGTAAGTGGTAATATTAGTATGAGAGAGATGATCTCAAAAGGGTTAGAATCGATGAATTATATTGTAGTCATCTTCTCAGCACTCTTTATTTTATATGCAAATTCAACATTTTTACGAGCAAGAAAAAAAGAGTTTGGTCTATTAACATTAATAGGCGGAACAAAATCTCAACTTGGCCGAATGATTATATTAGAACAGCTTATGTTAGGTAGTATTGCAATTGTAGTAGGTATTGGGCTTGGCATGCTTTGCTCAAAATTATTTTTCCAAGCATTAAGCGTAATATTGAAAATAGATAAAACACTTCCACTCGCATGGAATAGTAAAGCAATTCTTATTACAGCAGGTGTATACTTTATTCTATTTTTAATACTATCATTGTTTAGTGTTTGGACAGTAGGGCGCTTGCAAATTATTGATTTATTAAGAGAAGCAAGAAAACAAAAAGTAGAACCTTTTGCATTTACATGGTTATGTGTAGTCGGTATAGGATGTATTATTGTTGCATATGTACTTAGCTTCCAAGTGACATTTATGAATTTTATCATTCTGTTTTTACCAATTGTAGGGCTGACGATAGGCGGAACTTATTTACTGTTTACGCAAGGTAGTACAGTCGTATTGAAGGCGTTACAAAAACGGAAAAAATCTTTTTATACATATCCAAATATGTTCGTACTTAGCAACCTTATTTATAAAATGAAAGATAATGCTCGTTTTCTATTTGTAATTTCTATTATTACGGCGGTTGTATCTTCGGCAGTTGGTACACTGTACGTATTTTTTGAGGATATGAGTTATAAGGCAGTAACTAGTACCCCGCATGCTATTTCGTATGAGGAAAAAGGCATTCATACGCATAATGTCATAAAAGAAGGGAAAACAAAAGAATTAATAAAAAAACACGGATTTGAAGAAGCGCGAGAAGTAACGTATGTAAAGCTTCCTGGAACTCAAAAAATTACGATGTTTAACGGTGAACATGAAGTGCCAATGGCGATTGTTTCAGAAAAAGAATATAATGCTGAAGTACGTAAACAAAAGAGAGAGCAAGTTAGAGAAGTTCATAATGCACCAGGTAGTGCAACGATGGTCATAATGGATATGGCGAAAGATATGATGAAGGTAGATCTTGCAAAACCGTATGAATTTAAAATTAACGGACAAACGCAGTCTGTTCAATTAAATGAGCCAACTCCATTTTCTGTTTTTAATGATAGTGAATATCTCATTGTGAATGATCAAGATTTTGAGAAATACGCAAAGCTCGTACCAGATGAAGAAAAGACGAAATATTACGGTTATTATATAGAAGACTGGAAAAGTACGGAAGACCTTGTGTTAGATTTGAAAAAGGAAGTTGCACCGGATAAGCAAGAGGAATTAAATAACTCGGTGCTCGCTTATAAAAATATAAGAGAATCAGGAGCAATTACGATGTTTATCGGTTTCTTTGTAGCTGTACTGTTCTTCTTTTTCGCTTGTAGTATGACATACTTTAAATGGTTTAACGATAAAGAACAAGATCGTATTCAATTTAAATCGTTAAAGAGAATCGGTATGACAGAAAAAGAAATTCGTAAAATTGCAATTCGACAAATGGGCGTTATCTTCTTTATCCCAATTTTAATCGGTGCAATTCATAGTGGATTCGCTCTTCATACGTTAGGGAAAATGCTTTATATTGATTTATGGAAATCAGGTGCGATTGTAATTGGAGCATACATTGTAGCTTCTGCGATTTACTTTATGATCGCGCAGAGAGGATATTTGAAACACGTGCAAAGCTAGAGAAACCTCTAGCTTTTTGCCTATGTAGTAAGTTATAGGGGGACGATAGATGAACATTCGGCAACTAGCGCTGCAAAATATAAAAGGAAATTGGCGTAATTATAAAGTGTTTTTCTTAAGCAGTTGCTTTGCAATATTTGCGTCTTTTGCATACATGTCTGTCATTGTACATCCGTATATGCAAGAGACGATGTGGTATCAAAACGTACGCTGGGGACTCATCATATGTAATGTTATAATTATTTCTTTTTTCGTCATATTTATTTTGTACGCTACTTCTATTTTCATAGAGGCACGTAAGAAAGAATTAGGATTATATATGTTAATGGGAGCAACGAAATCTAACGTAATAGGAGTGATTATGACCGAGCAAATATTGATCGGGGTATTTGCTAATATTTTCGGTATTGGGCTTGGTATAATCTTTTTAAAGCTCTTTTTCATGGTGTTTAGTATGTTACTGGGGCTTCCGAAAGAACTCCCTGTCATATTTGATGTGAGAGCAATTGGGGGAACGTTTATTACGTATATGTTCGTATTTGTTGTTTTATCTTTTATAAGTGCTTTACGAATATGGAATATAAAAATCATTCGGTTATTGAAAGACTTTCGAGCAGATAAAAAAGAGAAGAAAACATCAATGTGGCTTTGTATATTCGGCTTTATTTGTTTAGGGATAGGATATGCGTTAGCGTTACAAGCGACGGTGAAAACGATAGCATTCTATTTTTTCCCTGTGTCTATACTTGTCTTTTTCGGAACGTATTTTTCTTTTACACACGGCACTGCTCAAATATTAGAAATGATAAAACGAAATAAAAAGATTATGTATACATACCCGTATTTATTTATAGTGAATCAATTGTCACATCGAATGAAGGAAAATGGTCGTTTTTTCTTTCTAATGTCAATGGCAACGACGTTTGTAGTTACGGCAACAGGTACGGTATTTTTATATTTTTCTGGTATGCAAGATATGTGGCGGGGCGGGGGAGTACACTCATTTTCTTACATAGAAAAAGGTACTTCTTCTCATGAAGTCTTTGCGGAAGGTGCGGTTGAACAATTATTGCATCAATATGGGTATAATGATTTTCAAACTATGAGTTTTGTTGGAGTGTATGCATCTTTTCAGTCCAATAAGGGAGAAACAGAAGTAGCGCCGCTCATTAAAGAAAGTGAATACAATCAAGAGGCAAGAAAACAAAAACAGAAAACGTATCATCCTAAAAAAGGAACAGTTACACTCGTTTATTATAGTAAATACAATCATCCGTATATGTATGATCAAAAAGAGATTCAATTGCAAGTAATGAATCAACCATATCAATTCGTATTTAACGGTCAGAAAGAAGGGGTTCAATTTAACCATCATCCTTCGTACATTAATGGTCTGTTCTTCGTTATGAATGATGAAGATTTTGACAGTATAGCAAATCAGGTTCCTGATTCTGAAAAAATGATATATAGAGGCTACACATTACCAAATATCGAAAAGACGAAGAAATTAAATGAAGATTTACGGAAACATATGAAACAAGATAATAATGCATTTCGAAGCAATATGGAGTTATATGTAAATATGAAAGAAGGCGGCGATATTACTCTATTTTTAGGCTCATTTATTAGTATATTATTCTTTCTTACTTCATGTAGCATCGTATATTTTAAATGGTTTCATAACGTTTCATCGGATCGTAAAGGGTACGGGGCGCTCTCTAAGCTTGGAATGACGAAAGAAGAAGTGTGGAAAATTTCCCGTTGGCAATTGTGTATGCTATTTTTTGCGCCAATTATAGTAGGAAGTATGCATAGTGCAGTTGCGCTATATACGTTTCATAATACGATCTTTATGGATGGTTCATTAAGAAAAGTAGGCTTGTTTATTCTGTTTTATATCGCTGCATGCATCGTTTATTTCTTTTTCGCTCAAAGAGAATATAGGAAACATTTAGACTAGCGAATGCTAGTCTTTTTTTAATATTCGAAATTTACATAGAAGAATATAAAAAAGTATGGTATAACAGTAAGAAAACGAAAAAGAGGGGAAAAGACGATGATTCGAGTAGGATATTTAGGACCAGAAGCAACATTTACAAATATGGCGGTGAGTCGTTTTTTTCCGGAAGCAGAGCATGTACCGTATCGCACGATTCCAGATTGTATTGATGCAGCTGCAAATGGAAATGTAGACTTCGCAGTTGTACCGTTAGAAAATGCCATAGAAGGTTCAGTGAATATAACGGTTGATTATCTTGTACATGAGCAGCCGCTCTCCATTGTAGGAGAAATTACAGTACCAATTCAGCAGCATTTACTTGTACATCCGCAGTATGCAGAAGTGTGGGATGAAGTATATGCGGTGCATTCTCATCCGCATGCCATTGCACAGTGCCACAAGTTTTTAAATGAAGAATTAAAAGGAGTAACTGTTCGAGATATGACATCAACAAGTGCTGCTGCGCAATATGTGAAAGAACATCCTGAAGAAAAAATCGCTGCTATTGCAAATGAAGCAGCCGCAGAAAAATATGGATTAACGATCGTAAGACGTAGCATTCATACGCATAAAAATAATCATACACGCTTTCTCGTGCTCCATAAGAAAAAGAAAGCAATACTCCCAAATAACGGAGAAAACCGCGGAGAGAAAACGACACTTATGATAACGTTACCTGCTGATTATGCAGGGGCACTGTATCAAGTGTTATCAGCTTTCGCATGGAGAAAATTAAATCTATCAAAAATCGAGTCTCGCCCGATGAAAACAGGTCTTGGAAATTACTTTTTCTTAATCGATGTCGATAAAGCATACGATGATGTATTATTGCCAGGCGTAACGATGGAACTTGAAGCACTCGGCTTTTCTGTTACTGTGCTGGGGAGTTATTCTTCTTATTGGTTGTAAGAGAAGTGGATGAACTGTCGACATTTCCCTTCTAATCGCTTATATAATTTCATCGGATAATACATTTTGTGATAGAAAAATAGAATCCCACCTATAAATGGTGGGATTCTATTTATTTTAACTTCGCAAGACGATCTTCTAACTGACCACGCCAAATATCGGCTAGTTCTGGAACAGCAAGAATCTTTTCGATGCCATCTTTATCTTTTCTATTATGAAAATAAATTTCGTTAGAGAACAAAATAGAAACATTGCTCGGTTGACGTTCTAGTAATGTAATTTTAGAATCTTTACGTACAGTACCTTCTTGAAGAACGCGGCATAGGTAACCAGTAAATCCAGTTGCTACAATACGAGGCAGTATGCCAGGAATACCGAGACGTTTTGAAATCGTGCTACAAGGTACTCTTGCTTGTGTGACCTGAATGATTGCTTCACCTAGTTGATATGTATCTCCAATGCAAACATCACGCTCTAACATATTTGTTACGGTAATGTTTTCGCCAAATGTGGAAGCTGGAAGCGTAGTTTGAAATTCTTCTTCCCATAGTGCGTAATGCTCATGTGGGTACACACAAACTGCGCGATCAGGTCCCCCGTGGTGTTTTAAATCTGCTACGTCATCACCACGAAATCCGTCTTTTGAGAGGAAAGCTTCTTCTGTAAGTTCTTTACATATACCAGTAATCATTTCTTTATCTTCGCTATATTTCATTTGTTTCGGTTTGCCAATGCTAAAGTGAACGAGTTCGATTCCCATGTTTGATCCCCTTTACAATTGATTACAATATTATAGCATTAAAAAAGCACAGAGAATGATAAAAAAACTCTGTGCTTTACATGAATTAATAAACGAGAAATCCTGCTTTATCTAGTGCCTCGCAAGCAGCGTCTAATTTCTCTTTTGAGTCTGCCTCAATTGTATGTAAGTGAATACCATCTGTTAGTTGCGAAAGATAGGAAGCATTCGTGTTTTCGATTTTTTGTAAATATTGCTCTACATCAAAGCGATTACTTACCATGATGGATGCTGTTAAGTCACCGTATACAGGATGCTCAACTTTTACATCTTTAATCGTAACGCCGTGGTCAACAAGCATTGTAAGTTCTTGACGTACTTCTGCTGGTTTATGTTGGCATACAATTACGCGTTCGAAAGCTTGTTGTTTCTCTTGTGGTTTTAAATATAAATACCCTTGAGCAGTCGCAATAATCGGTTCGTTTCGTGCTTTAAGCAAGGAAATATCTTGCACGATAACTTGTCTACTTACATTTGTCTTTTTCGATAGTTCATTCCCAGATAACGGTTCATTTGCAGCAAGAAGCCACTGAAGGATAAGTTGTCGTCTTTCTTCACCTAAAATCTTTTTTTGTTCATTTTGTTTCATTATGATTTAACACCTCTATAAAATTGATTTCCAATTGTGTGTAGTGCATGAATAGTAGTATCAATTTGATCTTTCGTTGTTTGTTGTCCGAAAGAGAAGCGGACATATTGTTTTGCCTCTTCATACGTTTTTCCAATTGCAAGCATTGTTTTCGAAGGTTCTTGTTTACCGACTTGGCAAGCACTTCCGGTGGAAATGGCAATACCATGGCGATTACATTCTAGCATTGTATATTGACCTTCTATTCCTTTTATTGTAACCCCAACAATATGTGGTAAACAAGAAGTAGAATGACCTTCTACTTGAATTTCTAGAGGAAGTGCTTGTAAATGTCTTAAAAAGTAGGATCGTAACTCCTTAAAACGTAAGCTCTCTTCTTGTTGGTTTTTTAAGATATTCTCAGCAGCTGTTAAAAAAGATGCGATGCCAGGAACGTTTACTGTACCTGGGCGAAACCCTTTCTCGTGAGAAGTTCCCGGAAAGATTTGTGCCCAGCGAACTTGCGGATTTATATAGCAAGCGCCAACACCCTTTGGTCCGTATATTTTATGTGCTGAAACAGAGAGACTATCAATTCCCATTTCAAAAACATTGATAGGAAGTTTACCAAATGTTTGCACACAATCTGAATGAAATAAAACGTTATATTTTTTTAAAAGTGCCCCGATTTTTGCGATGTTTTGAACGGTTCCAATTTCAGAGTTTCCGTGCTGTATGCTTGCTAGAACAGTATTTTCTGTAATAGCTGTTTCTAAATCATCTAAATGAATTAGCCCGCCTTCATCAACAGGAATTTCAGTAATTGTATATCCTTCTGATTGTAAGGATTGAAAATAACTTCGAATGGATGCATGCTCCATAGGTGTTGTAATAATATGTTTCTTGCTTCTAGCCTTTAAGAGGGATTGGATCGCAAGGTAGTTGGATTCCGAGCCACCGCTTGTGAAGAATACCCCTTGTTCCTTTCCGCCAATCATTTCAGCAAATGTTTTTCGGCAAACTTGTAATAAAGAAGAGGCTGTTCCTCCAATATCATGTAAACTTTGTTCGTTTCCAAAGTATTGTGATGCTGCTTTCATATATGTGTGTAATGCTTCTTCACTCATAGGTGTAGTAGCTGCATAGTCAAGATATATCATCATGTAAGTTCCTCTCCCTAGTAAGAGTTACATTTCTTGTATTTTTTAAATGGTAGTGAAAATAAGAATTATAAAAAAACTCTTGTCATTATTTTAAAACTATGTAAATATAGGTGTCAAGACAGTTGAAAAGTGTAAAGTAGGAGGCAACAATTATGCCAAGTGCAG
Source organism: Bolla brennus (assembly GCA_018250355.1). NCBI lineage: Eukaryota > Metazoa > Arthropoda > Insecta > Lepidoptera > Hesperiidae > Bolla > Bolla brennus. Next base: position 4,626 of record DWRB01000021.1, on the reverse strand, counting down.
ATGTCTTAATTATTGGAAGTGGCGTTGCGGCACTTCGTGTTGCGAAAGAGATTTGTCACGAAAAGAATGTGATTATTATCACAAAGGAAACAAATCGTAATAATAATACATATTTAGCGCAAGGTGGAATTGCCGCAGCCGTTGCAACATATGACAATCCAAATGATCATTTTGAAGATACGTTAGTAGCAGGATGTCATTATAACAATGAAGATGTGGTCCGTTATTTAGTCGAGGAAGGACCGAAAGAAATGAATAATCTCATTGAAAATGGAATGAAATTTGATGGAGATGAAACGGGTCCTCATCTTGGAAAAGAAGGCGCACATCGAAAGCGTCGTATTTTACATGCAGGTGGCGATGCAACAGGAAAGAATTTATTAGAGCATTTCATTCAAGAAGTAGCTCCGCACGTTACGGTAGTGGAACAGGAAATGGTGCTCGATTTTATTATAGAAAATGATAAATGTGTTGGAGTTTTAACAAGAACTAGTGAAGGGAAGTTGAAGCGTTACGTTGCAGATTATACGGTGTTAGCAACAGGTGGGATTGGCGGTTTATACGCCTTTACTTCTAACGATAAGACAATTACGGGTGATGGACTTGCGATGGTGTACCGCGCAGGCGGGGAGCTCGTAGATTTAGAGTTTGTACAGTTTCATCCAACAATGTTATACGCGGGCGGGCGATGCTGCGGCCTTGTCTCTGAAGCTGTCCGTGGTGAAGGAGCTGTTCTGATGAATGGAAAAGGGCAGCGTTTTATGATGAATATACACCCTGATTACGATCTCGCACCACGTGATGTAGTAGCGAGAGCGATTCATGAGCAGCTTTTGGCGGGTGAACAAGTGTATGTAAATATCGAGTCTATCCAAAATTTCGAAGAACGTTTTCCGACGGTATCATCATTGTGTAAAAAGAATGGTGTCGATATAAATGAAAAACGCATTCCAGTCGTACCCGGTGCTCATTTTCATATGGGCGGCGTGAAAACGAACTGTGATGGGGAGACGTCCATTCCAAATTTATATGCGGTCGGTGAAGTAGCTTGTAATGGTGTTCATGGAGCAAATAGATTAGCAAGTAATTCATTATTAGAAGGTCTTGTGTTTGGAAAAAGAATAGGACAACATATTTTAACAAAAGCGACAAAAGAAAGCTGGAACAACGTGGCTGAGAAGGAAAAGAAGTTTATTGTTCTGAATCATTTGCCGGCGAAAGAAGAAATACAAGACTGCATGATGAAATATGTTGGGATTGTGCGAACAGAGCAAAGTTTATCTTATGCAAAGAGCTGGCTTAGTAAGTACGGTGTTCGAAATATGATATTACAACATGATGCTCTTACAAATGAAGAGATAACGCTTATTAATATGTTAACAGCCTGTGAGCTTATAGTCGTATCAGCTTTGCAAAGAGAAGAAAGCATTGGTGGCCATTATCGAAGTGACTATCCAGATAGAAATAGCGTAAAAAAAGAGATCGTTCGAGTGAGAAGAAAACTACAACTTGTGTGATGAAGGGAAGAGGGGCTCTATGAACACGATAAAAGTGAAAGAAGCATTAAATCGATTTTTTCTAGAAGATATAGGAGAAAGAGATGTAACATCTCAGCTTATTTTTCCAGACAATTTACTTTCAAAGGGAACGTTTCTTGCGAAGGATGCAGGTGTCTTTGCAGGGCGTTTAGTAATTGAAGAAGGATTTAAATTAATTGATGAAAGAATTGAAGTGGAGCTTCATAAAAAAGATGGAGATCTTGTAGAAAAGGGCGAAATAATAGCAACCGCGCAAGGACCGATTGCTTCGTTATTAACGGCAGAGCGCGTTATATTAAACGTTATCCAGCGTATGAGCGGGATAGCTACGATGACGCATAAAGCTGTTCTTGCTTTAGATAGCGGCCATACACGCATTTGTGATACGCGAAAAACGATGCCGGGGCTACGTATGTTTGATAAATACGCAGTCGTGTGCGGGGGGGGATTTAATCACCGTTTCGGTTTATATGATGGTGTCATGATTAAAGACAATCATATTGCTTTTGCTGGTTCTATTACGAAAGCTGTTACATCGGTGAAAGAAAAATTAGGACATATGGTGAAAGTAGAAGTGGAAACAGAAACGGAGGAGCAAGTGAGAGAGGCTGTCGCTGCTGGTGCGGATATTATTATGTTTGATAACCGTACGCCAAATGAGATTCGGGAGTTTTCAAAGATTGTACCAAGTGCCATCGTTACGGAAGCATCAGGAGGCATTACAATTGAAGATTTATCGAAATATGGAAAAACAGGGGTCGATTATATTTCACTTGGAGCGTTAACACATTCAGTGAAAGCACTTGATATTAGTTTCAATATTGAGGCGTAAGGAAAGTGGCTTAGAGGGGGAGAAAGGAATATGAGTATTTTAGAAAAAGTGCAACCGATTGAAACGATGTTACCAGAGCGTTATTACACGATGACAACAGAAGAAATGGAAAAGCGTGTTCGTGAAATTAAAGAAAAAATGGGGAAAGCGCTATTTATTCCAGGACATCATTACCAAAAAGATGAAGTGGTACAATTTTCTGATGCAGCAGGAGATTCACTTCAGCTTGCGCAAGTTGCAGCGAGCAATAAAGAAGCAAAATATATTGTATTTTGTGGTGTACACTTTATGGCAGAAACAGCAGATATGTTAACGACAGATGATCAAATCGTTATTTTGCCAGATATGCGTGCAGGTTGTTCGATGGCAGATATGGCAGATATTGAACAAACAGAAAGGGCATGGAAAGAGCTCGCAAAATTATTTGGAGATACGATGATTCCGTTAACATATGTTAACTCTACAGCTGCAATTAAAGCGTTTTGTGGTCGTAATGGCGGAGCAACAGTAACTTCTTCTAATGCAAAACAAATGGTGTCTTGGGCGTTTACACAAAAAGAGCGTCTTGTCTTTTTACCGGATCAACATTTAGGAAGAAATACAGCATACGATTTAGGTATCCCATTAGATAAAATGGCAGTATGGGACCCACATACAGATTCATTAGAGTACGATGGAGATATAGAAGGAATTCAAGTGATTTTATGGAAAGGGCATTGTTCGGTTCATCAAAACTTTACAGTGAAAAACATTGAGAATGTACGGGAAAATCATCCGGATATGAATATTATTGTACATCCAGAATGTTGTTATGAGGTTGTTGATGCTTCGGATTACGCAGGATCAACGAAATATATTATTGATATGATTGAAGCAGCGCCACCTGGAAGTAAATGGGCAATTGGTACAGAGATGAATTTAGTGAACCGAATTATTCAGCAACATCCAGATAAAGAGATTGTTTCACTTAATCCATTTATGTGTCCGTGTTTAACGATGAACCGAATTGATCTGCCGCACTTATTATGGGTGCTTGAAACGGTAGAAAGAGGAGAAGAAATTAACGTTATTAGCGTAGATAAACAAGTGACTGAAGAAGCGGTTCTTGCATTAAATCGTATGTTAGAGCGTGTGTAAAGCAACGGTATTTCTGTTGCTTTTTTTCATGCATATAATCATAACGAGAACGAAATGGGCATACATTGTTTTGAAGAAATCATTGCGATTTTCTTATGCTTATTCCACTTCTAATGGTATTGAAAATCGAAGAAGTGATACGAGTGAAAAGAAGTTAACGTTATTTAGAAAGGGTTACTTCATGAGATTTGTTACTTATAGATAAGTTATACAGGAGGGGGAAAATTTGAAAATTCATATCGTGCAAAAAGGGGATACCCTTTGGAAAATTGCGAAAAAGTACGGAGTTGATTTTGATACGTTGAAAAAAACAAACACACAACTTAGTAATCCAGATTTAATCATGCCAGGTATGAAAATTAAAGTACCATCAAACAGCGTTCACGTGAAACAACATGCTGGAGCAGGTTCAGCACCTCCAAAACAATACGTAAAAGAAGTGCAACAAAAAGAATTTGCAGCAACGCCAACGCCGCTTGGAATAGAAGATGAGGAAGAAGTTACGTATCAAGCAGCGCCAATTACACAGCAACCTGCTATGCAACAAACACAAAAAGAAGTGCAAGTAAAACCGCAGAAGGAAATACAAGTGAAACCACAAAAAGAAGTACAGCTAAAACCACAGAAGGAAATGCAAGTGAAACCGCAAAAAGAAGTGCAAAAAGAAAAGCCAATTCAAATAGAAAAACCAGTTGAAAAACCGTCTGTTATTCAAAAGCCACCAGTTATCGAAAAACAAAAACCAGCAGAAAAGGAAAACACGAAGTTTTCGGTAAATGTATTACCACAGCCACCGCAACCACCAATAAAAGCGAAAAAAGAATATAAAATTTCAGATGTAATTAAAAAAGGAAGCGAGTTAATTGCTCCTCAAATTACTAAAATGAAACCTAATAACATCATTTCTCCGCAAACGAAAAAAGATAATATCGTGTCACCGCAAGTAAAGAAAGAAAATGTAGGAAATATCGTGTCACCGCAAGTAAAGAAAGAAAATGTAGGGAATATCGTGTCACCGCAAGTGAAGAAAGAAAATGTAGGGAATATCGTGTCACCGCAAGTAAAGAAAGAAAATGTAGGGAATATCGTGTCACCGCAAGTGAAGAAAGAAAATGTAGG